>JAVJIF010030784.1:0-193463 GCA_038442645.1 Agave tequilana | reverse complement strand
CCGACGGTTATTCTGATCCGAAACCGCGTCATTTCATGTGAGTGTTTACTTTTGTATAATTGTTATTTATCGTTATTAGTGAATGTTTTATCTGTTTCATTAGATTACATTTCTGTTTAATTATTACCATGTTCAGATATTGTTTGTACATATTAAGTACTGTTCATGACCATTCTCACTTCAATGATATCTATACTAGAGTAATAGCGTTTTGAGACTGGAATGTATTTGATAAATTGTCGACTTGATATTTGGAGTAGTTATTCAATAGTTGATACTTGAATTTATTAATGAATTTTAATTGGGATAAATCTTGACTCGAGGTTTGGGACGGATCAGATTGGTGGAATAGTAGATCTTAAAGATGTGTTGTAGATTACTAGACCGATATTGTCATGCCGAGAGAGAGTTTAGGTAGATTACAAATGATTAATCTGATGTATCTCGACCTTTATATGATTGTGGATTCGATATTGTATTATCGAAAATTATTACTATATCATTTCTTGTGTAATCGTTACCATTTCAGATTCAAAACTAGTTGTGTTATACCTTAAGTGTGACTTAACTTGATATTGTGATTGACCTAGTTCGTGTTGGTGAATAGATGGTATATTTTTTGTGAGTATTTATCAGGCAATTATTTGGTGATTATTTTGATGGGAATTCAATTAGATACTGTGGACTCTTCTATAGGATGTATCTTTATTAAAAGACTGGATCTTGGACTTGGATCATTGGTAGTCTCGATTGGAGTAGAGTTGACTTTGGGTTGAGAAATATATGTTGATTGGATTGGTCAGAAAATTGGTTTAGACATGTATATAGTTGGATTGTTATCTTAGTATATGGGTCGTGCGATTGACCTTTCTAGCAGTGAGAATATGTGATGATCTTAATCGATGATTTTAATAATACTTGATAGTAAGAATATGATTAGATGTAGCTGACTGTTTATATTGGGACTCTGATATCTAGGTGGACTAGAGGATGGATATACTAATAATATAAAGGACTAGAGTAGATTGACAGGAATGAGATAACTGATTATTGATTTATTGAATTCGTGGTTTACTGTATCAGATATTTTGACATGGACTTAATATTTGATGTTCACGATGACTCTATTGAGATCATGAGTTCAGGGACCAGTTACAAATATATTCTTATTCCGATGGATGAGATTTTAATTGATTCTTGATGAGACTGCATAGTAAGGAATTAGTGTTCGGACATGTCATTGCATTATTTCACGTTCCTGAAAATTACTGGAAAAGTATTGTTAGACCGTAACCTTATGTACAGTTTTATTATTTATCGTGTACACGGTTACTACTACTATTTACTGTCACTGTTACTGTTTACCGTGTATATGATTACTGCTTATTGTTATCTGTACTATTACTGTCACTGTATCATCCCAGTAATATAGGCAACATAAATAATTGATTGATTTAAATAATAATGTAATTGAATAACTTATGCAAGGATTGGGGAAAATTGATGGAGAAGACAATATTTGTATTTTGGGTGGACTTAGGATACAGGTTCTGTAGCCGAGATAGGGTTTCACTACAGGGGGCCCCCGGGATGACTGACAACTCATATTGTTACTGTTATACTGTTACTGTAGTACCTGGCAGTGCAGCCTGGTTCAGCTCCAGGAGTCTGGACCGTGGTCCTGGGTATGTACGTGACCACCTAAAAAATGGATAATGTCTCCAACCATCGGTTTAATAACTTAGAACTCCGATTAACAAGTGTAGGAGGCGTAGTATGGGATGCGTATTACAGGTGGTAATTTGTGTTCGCTAACATAATTAATATTGATAAACTGTTCATAATATACTGTAAATGGACATGTGATCACTTGTGATATAGATTCATGATACACACTATTATGTATATGCCATGATAGATGCCTGATTGTACTAATGACTTGATTGTACACCTGACTCTAGCACTGACTGCCTTTATTACTGTTATTTTATTTTACATGTTATTTCAGTCTTATCCTGTATATTTTTTTTTATAGTAGTATCATAGTATGCTCACAAGTTTTATGCACACGCACCTTTCCCTTATTTTACACACTCTTGGGAGTTTCTGACTCCCTGAATTTGCACATTCAGGTTTATGAATGTTACTTTGCTGATTAGGAATTTGGAGAGATTCACACACATCACGTTAGGAGCCAGTATTTTCTTTGCTTGATCCTCCAGCTTCGATATCTTTTCTTCCTTATTTTTATTGATTATGTTATTCTCTATATTCTGGACTCAGCTTTCATTCCATTTCGATTATTCATGAAATATAATATCATGTGCAAAAATTCATATGTCATATTGCAGTGGTATTTAATTCCATCATATTTATTGATATAGCTTGTTCAGGTTACTTTAGACTTAGCGTGTATATGTGGGGTATTTTCCTCGCGTATATATATCGCTGACTCTCATCGCGACTCCGTTTTCATGTATTTTAGGAAGCGGGGCGTGACAGGATTTTGTTGGAATCAGAGATAGATTTTTGACTTGCGAGTTGACTTCTGACTTTTGATTTTCACAAGCAAAACCTAGTTTTACTGGTAACTTGACAAAAGTTATATTTACACTATGGTATCGAGTCCACTTGAGAATTGCTCAGTTTTCTTAAAAATTCATCTCTTAAATCTTTTGATATCCTTGATTACACCTCTTCTTCTAGAGTAATCTGGATTCAATCTTGAGTTCAAGTTCATCTCGATTCTAATTTTCTGATTTTATCTCTTGGAACTGGTCGCTCCATGTTGAAGCCAGTAGTAGAAGTCAAAATAGCTCAGCGAGATCATAGAGTTTCAGAGAAGCGACATGGAAGCATAATGTCCTCTCTCTTGATTTTGATTCTTTATCATTCACTACTATATTGACGTTTCGAGAACGAAATTTTTGTAAGGTGGGTAGAATGTAATATCCCTAATTAATAATACTGAATTTTTCTTTTTTAAGTATTTATTTTGCTTTACTTATTATTTTATAATTATTATATAACTTGATTTATGATCATTATATTACTGATACAAACTATTTTTATACATAAATATTAATTTAGTTATATATTATTACTATTATCATTTATTTACATTTTTAATTATCAATTGCTATTATTTCTATTAATACAATTATAATTATTATTTGTAGTAATTGTTACTAATATTATTTCATTATGATTATTATTAATTATTATTTGTGTTATTACTATTGTTGTTATTATTATTGTAATTAGTATTATTATTATATATTTGTATTATTATTATTATTACTGTTGTTGTTAATAATTATTGTTAATTATTATTAGTGTTATTAATTTGTTGTTAATATTATTATAACTAGCATTATTATTTTTGTGTTGGTATTATTATTTGTCGCTCTCCTTCTATATTTCTAAACCCAACCCATTAGACCATTAACCCACAATCCATCTCATTAGATAAACCCACAACCTGTTAGCCCAAACCTAATAACCCAATCTACCTTATATATATAATCTCCAAATCTTGATCCTAACCCTAACCCTATTCTTAATCTCTTCTTCTTCTTCTTCCCCAACACACAACCGCCATCCATCTCCCATCTCTCCTTTCTTCTCCATCTCCCACCGAACCACCATATCACTGCACCTAATTCCCTTTGCACCACCTCCACTGCCAAGCTACTCAGCCATCCACCACAACCTTCTGCACGACCTTCCTTTTGCAGCCTTTCCAGTGAACCCCGAGCTTCCCTTCCTCCATCACCCCATGCCTCTACCCCCCAATCCAGTTGCGCACCCATACGCATCTCCTTCATTCCAATCATTATCTTTCCACCACAGCACCCACGACTCCCACGACCTCAACACACCACTGTCCACACCATCATACCACCTCTACCGGTAGCCTCATTGTCGGGCTCACCATCCTCGCATCTGCATCCTCCTCTCCTCCGACGAGCCTCGTCAGCCTCTGCGAGCTCCGCCATGGCCGCTTCACTGTCGACGGTCATCTTTCCCTACACCCCGTGCGTGAGCACCCCCAGCTGCTCCTCTGTGCCTCTGCAGTCGGCCTTCGTCGCCGTCACTCTCAGCTTTCTCCCCTTGAACTGGAGCTCTCCCTCCTGCCCTCTTTGCATATAAGAGTGTATATGCGTGAGTTTTCCCTGTAACTCTTTCTCTCTCGTGTGTGGTATTTGTGTGCGTGTATGTGTGCACGTGCATGTGTGTGTTTACGTGAGTGTGTGTTGGGTGATTATGTGTAATGTGTGTGTGTGTGTAATTATGAATACATGTGCACATGTATGTGTACATGTGTGTATGTATATGTGGGTGTGTATATGTGTGTATGAGTATGCGATTGGATGTACGTGTGAATATATGGGTAACTGTGTTTTTCAGTTGCAGCAGTGCACAGAAATACCGAATTTTGAAATAGATTGCAAGGTTCTCAATTCACCACGATAGCAAGTGGCTATGCGGATCTGATCCACAAGGAGGAACTTGCGATGAAAGCGTTTAGATAACTTTCTTTTAAGTTACTGAAAATAGTTAAAAGTTCTTCTTTGTTTTTGAAAAGAAAAAAAAAGCTGTGTTAAGTTGAAGAAAGTGATAGATAGGAGAAGATAGTGATTGTGAAAAATGGAAAACTGCGTTAAACAAAAAAATAAAAAGTGTAAGAAAAGAGAGTTGGTAATTGGAAGTGATCTAAACAAATGAACTGAAAGAAAGAAAGAAACCTAAAAATACTTTTCTCTTTTTGGTTGATGACTTATCCTGGATCGTTAGTACGTTATGTTAATTTAGAGACGATCACTTATAACTGATAATATTGAACTTAGTCCTCCATCCACATTGCATGATCAAGAACTTTGACGAGTAAGCATGAAATGATACGGACTTTAAGGAGGAATCTATTATCATGAGTTATCAGTGGCACTCGCAAAAGCAAGGCAATACCGATGCTATTCGACTCACTTGAATTATCATCAAAACCAAAAAGAAGAAAAAGTAGAAGAAGAAGTACATAAAACATAAATAAAATGTAACTTTAGATTCAATAAAGTAAAAATGAAAGAAAAGAAGAATACTTAGACTGCTGTCACTCTCAGTACAAACTTCACTCTCATTCTTTCATGAAACTCTTTCTCCTCTAAGTTACATAAATAAATCTGAAAATTACATTAAAAGAAAAACAAAACACTAAACTAAACTAAAGTAAAAACCTAGCCTGAGCTCTCTCTGCTAGAGTTGTGCTCCTTTACCTTCAGAAATGCAGGTATTTATAGCTAAAACTTGATAAGGGAGAGCGTATGAAGATAGGATCAAAATCTCTTACCCAACAGAAAAGATCTTCTGATATGGTTGGAGATAAAGGTTGAAAATAAATTTTTATTTTATCCCTTGATCTTCAGGTAGGTTGTGTCTTATTTTTTTGAATCTTCTGAATATACATCCCAATTCTTTAGATATTCCTTTGTATATTGACAGGGTTGCCTTTGAACTTCTAGATTTGCCTCCATCACCTTAATTCCCCAGTAATAAAATATATCCAACTAAATCTGATTTAGTTGGATTAGATTTGTGATAATCTTCAGCAACTAAATAGATCCATATAAATCTGATTTAATCGGTATTTATTTGGTATTATCTTCTCTCTCTCTCTCCATGAATCATATCCTGCATGAATTAAACATTAAGATAAGGTGATTAGCAGATTTATTATAAGATAAGTATAGGAATATACTAATAAATAATGTAATATACGTATATGATCATACCCTCACACCTATCTTTTCCTCGTCTTCGAGAAAAAAAATTAATCTAACAAAATTTTGTAGGAATTATGGTTACACTTAGCATGTGCAACAAGCCGTTAAACCTCAAGGCTATCCCTAGAGGACGAGTTTTGTCTCGTAAGGGTTTTCAGTAGATTACACCCACAAAATCAATAAAGAAGAAAGGGAAATAAAGTGTTTATATTTTGAAAACACATTTGAAAAGATGAGAAATTATTTGAAGTATTATTGTAAAAATTCAAGTAATCTATAAGTTATAGGAAAATTAAACTTTTCATTCCTAAACTTGGTCTCTATTCAAAAACTTATTATCAATGAAGGTAAGGAGTCAAACTGTATTTCTCATCTAGTCTATTATTTTACCCTAATCATATGCACCTTTGTGACAATGAAATTTTGACTCAGGGTTCTTCAGCTCTAACTCTTATGCCTTATTTTTTATATTTTGGTGGTATTATCCCTTAGTTCTATTAGACTTTCTAATCTGCCCCATGTAACGAGCCTTAAGTCGGTAACTCCCAAACTGGATGGTTTTAGGGCACCAGGTGAGAAAACACCCCAAGGACTTAAGAACTCGAGCAATCAAGGCCACAAAACTTAAGGATTTTATTAGTTACATGAACCACTTTTAGGCGTAAATACTTATACTTTATGAGGTACAAACACCCAGCTTAATCAGAGAATTATATATATATATATATACTTTTTCTTTTTTTCCTTTTCTCTTTTTTTTATAAGACATAAGAATCTTTGTTTTTGAACCCTAAGTGTGTAAGTATTTAAAGTATACATATTTCATCAAGGTAAAAATCAACACTAAATTACTTTTCCAATTTTTCTTCTTAATCCTAGAAATCAAATAGATAATCTTATTTGATCAAGTATAAGAAATCCTAATTATGATTCTCCTATTCCTTAAAATTATCTTAACTTCTTAAAAAAATAGGTCAAAATATTGTTTCTCTTTTCAAAAAGTTTTTAAAAGCAAAGAAAATGTTAAATTTTTTTAATAAATAAAATGAAAACCTATATTATGTCACTCTCCTCCACACCTATCTCATGCATTGTCCTCAATGTACGAATGAATGCATATATGCATGAAAAAAGAAGGGGAAGAAAACATGTTACCTCAAGGTGGTGGTCTGATTGGGCCAAGCGTTGCTACCCAATATAAATATTGTGGATTATCTAAGAACCCGCCTTGAATGTCCTCTTTCCTATTACATATTTGTTCGCCCAAAGGCCCATCACTCTAGTTTTGATGATGATTAACAGATGCAGTTATAGTACTAATGATCTTGTGTTTATTTAGTCTCAGATAATTGAGCAAGATCTTAGTAGTTGTTTAGCTTCAACAAAGGATTTAAAGTCAAGTTTTGGAGCTAGCACGTGTTGATTCAAGAGCTCGCGCATCAAGATCGCATCAAGTACTCAAGCACATTGGATCAAGGTTCGGACCAAGTCAAGAAGGAGAAGAAGATTTTCAAGAGAAGATTTTCAAGAAGACTTGTGTCGGGTTTTGTAAGTGTCAATATTTTATTTTTAGAAAAAATGTAAAGGATTAATTAGTTAGTGGATTGCTCAAGTTCATATACACTCACACACAAGATTTATATGTGTTTTCATAAAAGAGTTTTTGTTTTAGAAAATACAGGTTTGATTTCTAAGCTTCAAAATATACATGTATTTTTATCAAAACTTATTTTTAGCTTATTGTCAAAAACATAGATATTTCATCATATATGTGTAGTGGATCATATCCATACACACTAAGCTTCAAAAGTATTTAAAATATCTTATTTTTGTATTTGGAGAAGTTTTGAAAAAATCGTTTTTCAATTTGGAGATAATTTTTGAAAAATACAGATTTTTGTTTAAGCCAAAATTTTCATATGACAAAAAGAGTTCAAAATGTTTGTAATATGTTTTTATTTTTAATCAAACATGTTTCTATTTTAAAGTATATCAATAAACTATTTTTGTAAAATTTATAAGAATTTATGGGATTTTATTGAAGGTAAAAAGACCAAGTTATTAATCCCTAAACATGTGACCTGGCCTTCTGCCGGTCGACCGGACTGTCCACCGCGGCAAAAGTCGGTCCACCGGTCCGGTCGACCGATGTTCACAGACGTACACGGCTTGTTACCCGGTCGACCGCCAGAGCGCTCTGCTATCTGGATCTGACCCCGGTCGACCGGGCGATCAACCAGCAGAGAGCTTCTGCTCTCTGTATCTAGGCCTCGGTCGACCAGCCGGTCGACCGATGGCACAACGGCTGACCGTTGGCCGGTCGACTGACAGCAGAATTTCCTGCTGAGTTGGACCCAACGGCTATATTTATAGGCCTATAAATTGGGGTTGTTTTGGGCTGTTTTGAAAAAGATTTGAAGTGGATTTTTAAGATAGTTTTCATACACTTCTAAGTGTTTATCTCCACTTGTTTTAGAGCCAAATACTTCCATATCAAAAGGAGAGTTTTTCAAGAGTGTTTTGTAAAAGAGATTTCTTGAACTTTTCACCACAAATTCATCCTTGTTTTTCTCACACATACTTGAGCTTTCCATTGCTATATCAATCCTATAGGAGAGTGAGAGTGTTTTTAGGTGATCAAAGTGCTTAGATCACCAAGTGTTCTACTTTGTATTTGAGGAGGTAAACTTGCGAGTTCGTGTTGTTTCGAGTTCTTGTGGGAGCTTGGTATAGAGGTGCGGCCTCGACAAGCTAGTGTGCTTGCTTGTGTAGTTCTTGTGGGAACAAGAGAAGGACTAGTGAATCCAAGAGTTCTAGTATGAACTCCTTGTAGGTGTTGCGGACCCGAGTGATCCGGTGGGATCAATTCTAGTGAAAATCCTTCATAGTGTTGAAGGCGGGGATGTAGAGCAAGGGTGCTCGAAGCTCGAAACAAATCTCCCGTGTTTGTGATTGCTCGCTCTCTATCTCTCACTTGTGTTTATATCTTGCTTGATTTTTTATTCATATTCATTACTTGCATGATATACTTGTGCTTGAATTGTTATATGCTTGGGATTGTTTGCTCACACTTGTATTCAACCAAGAGAGCCATAGTGGCACCTCAACTCTTATCTAGAGGAATCTTGAGGAGATAGTCCAGAGCCCTTCACTGAGAATTCGGCTACACTCTTGTGTTATACTTGATGTGTTTAGCTTAATAGCTTTTAGTTTGCATAAATAGTTTTGAATTCAGTATTAATTCATCATTAGATTAGCTAGTCACCTATTCACCCCCTCTAGGTGATTTCAATTGGTATCAGAGCTTGGTGCTCTTGATTTGGGTCTAACAACCTAGAATTAAAGATCCTCATTTTTAGTTAATCACAATATTTGTTTACACACACATGGATTTCATGACACCTCCCATGTTTGACATTCTTAACATTCAAACTTGGAAAGTTAAGATGTCCATGTACCTCAAAGCCTTAGGAATTTATGTTTATCTTGCTACGATTAAGGATTCATACTTTAGTAATAGCAAGTATCTTGAGGCTAACTCAAAAGCCATCAATGCTTTAAAGTCAATCCCAAATGATGAATATTTATCTGGGGTTTCTAACCTTGATTCGATTTTTGTAGTATGGAACACTATAGTCTCCCTTGGTGAACAAAAGCAATATTATGCGGGGAGTGACTCGGATGATGAAAGTGATGCTTCCAACTTATGCTACATGGTCCAAGGGGATAACCCCCTTGAGGTAAATTTCGAATCCGAGCTAGAAGAAGATATGACATGTCTTATGATGAGCTTGCATCTTTTTGTCAACAACTTCTTGAAAAATATGATTTGCTTAAAAAGGATAATAAAAGATTGAAAAAGAAATATGATTCTATTTTAGAAGAAAAAGATTTTTTCAAATTAAATTTGATATCATTTCAAAAGAAAATGAATTTTTGAAAAAGGAGAATATTTTCTTATCTTCTAAATTAATGATCTTTGTGAAGGAAATAATTCTTTGAAAAATAAAATAAATTTAGTGAAAAAAGAGAAAGAAATTGCTTTGGAAGAAAATAACTCTTTGAAAAGAAAATTGTTTCAAAAAAAAAGAAAATATTTCTAAAAAGAAAAAGATTGTTGATTCTCATACTTGCCATGACCTTCATGCTACCATTAATAAAAATGAGATTCAATTTTTGAAAAATAGAATAAATTGTTTGAGCTCAACTTTGAGCAATTGTGCATTTAATCATTCTTAATTGGAAATCTTGTTTCAAAAGAAACAAGCTCCACATGTCATGCACCATCACCCACGGCATACATATGCTCACTTTGCACATCATGATCACACTCATTCACATGTGCATGCTGGAGTGTACAAATGTACACATTGTGGCCGCAAAGGCTATTTAGCAAAGTTTTGTTTTGATAAAGAAAAGTCTATAAATTTTGCTAATAAAAATGTTTGGGTTCCTTATAATCCTAACCCCCGTGGACCCAAAAAAAATGGGTACCAAAGTCCCCACCTCTTGTGGTTGATGTAGATGTGGGCTCTCACATGACGTGAGAGAGTTGGTGACTTGGTGGTGGATGCATGAGCTTGATGGACACTACAATTGATGCACCGCTATCAAGGAAGTTTGGTGGGAGGACCACCATGTTTTGGAGACTTAGACATTAGTGCATGGTTTAGTAACTATCTCTAAACTCTCATTTGATTTACATGCTTTTACATAATATTTTTAGCATGTTTTGATATAGTACTTCATGTGGTAAATACTTGTTTAGATATAACTTTCATTAAAACTTCTGTCTATATTTGTACAAGTAGTGAGCAACATTTGATTCTTATATGTTTGTACTTCATGCTCATTTGTACTCATTACATGTACATGTATAACATAGTTTGATGATTTTCTCATTTACATTTGTTTGCCTATTTTTGTGTATGTTTTGTTTCATGTATATGTTATATTCATCTAAAACTAATAAATATACATGTATACCCTTGAGTCACTTGCCTTCACGCAAATTACATTATGGACTCGTTTGTGTTTGGGATATGTATGTATATTATTAGTTTTTGGTAGAACATACATATACCTTGAAGTTTGATTTTAATACATTTTTATGATTTTCATATTTTTGGTAAAAGAAATTCATGTTTATTTTGAGCTTTATTGATTATTTTCATGAATATGCTATTCACATAACCTTTGTACACTCACACTTTTTTGTTAACTCATGACCTTGCTTCATGAGCACATTTTTGAGCTTTATAGATTTAGAGTGTCAACTCTTGTGTATTTAATATGTTTCATGAGATATATATGATTTGTTTTCATATTTGAAGGATCTTTAACTAGTTTTTCAAAAATTACTTTAAACTAGTTACTTATTCTTCATTTGGAAGTGTTTTCAATCAACAGATATTTTCAAACTCTTATTTTTGAAAACCCCTATCAACCAAAGGGCGGATGGTTGGGTGACCGTGCTTTTTATGCTCTAAATTTAATATCTTTTAACAAGTGCATGAATATGGTGGATAGTTATGAGTAATACACATAAACTTCATGAAATTCTATTTTTGTATACTCGTATATGTTTTCTTATATATGTATGCTTCAAATTTCAAATAATATCAATTTCTATTAGTATTTTCATTTCATATATATATATATATATGTTTGATTGTGCTTGATTTACAATATCCTTACTTGTTTAAAGCACAACTTATGTTTATGCTAAGCTTGATTAATTTTTAAATGTTAATTGTTATCTAAATGAGCTTATGCATTATTTTCAATTGGTATTTCAATTGATATCAAAACATACTTCATATTTTACCTTTTAATTGGTATCAAAAATTTACGATGTTTCAATTTTAATTTGGTATCAAAAATCTACTATTGGTATCTTAAAATTTTATTTATTTACAAGTGGTACCAACTTAAAAGTTTGTCAACTTCAATTTGTTTCATTGGTATCAAAATTTGTTTTTGTTAATTTGAGAAAATTCAAAATTTTATTTTAAAGTGATTTCAAAATTTCTAGATATGTATTGCCTATATGCAAGGGGAGCTTAACATCTCTTCTATATATAGATTCATGATAAGTGTATCTTGTATTGAGGAATTTGACATCTCTTTTTTATGTGGTACACGTGTGTAGGGGGAGCTTAACATCTCCACTTATGCATTGTATATTATGTTTTATGTGAGATAGGGCTTTGTCATCCCTTCTTCATGTAATGCATGTATGAGCTAACTTCTCGTCTCTCTCTTTATAAATGTATATCGCATATATATCTTTCTTATTTGATTTATTTTCGCCCCTTTGTTGATGAATTGACAAAAAGGGGGAGAAGTATTTTGAAATTTATATATGCAAGTTTATTTCATTTCCCTGTTTTATACAAAAGGGGGAGAAGGATTTTGATTTGCATATATGTTTTGCAAAAAGGGGAGAAGAATTTGTTTAGTTTGTGCATGTTTATCTTCTTGTTTATGCATATATTTGTTTAGTTTTATGCACTTTATTGAATGTCTATTTGTTTATTGTTATGCATGAGTTAAGGGGGAGCTTCTATGAAGCTTAACTTTAATCCATGCATATATAACTCTATGAGTTTTGTCATCATCAAAAAAGGGGAGATGTTGGCCCAAAGGCCCATCACTCTAGTTTTGATGATGATTAACTCATGTAGTTATAGTACTAATGATCTTGTGTTTATTTAGTCTCAGATAATTGATCAAGATCTTAGTAGGTGTTTAACTTCAATAAAGGATTTAAAGTCAAGTTTTGAAGTTAGCACGTGTTGATTCAAGAGCTCATGCATCAAGATCGCATCAAGTACTCAAGCTCATTGGAACAAGGTTTGGACCAAGTCAAGAAGGAGAAGAAGATTTTCAAGAGAAGATTTTCAAGAAGATTTGTGTCGGGTTTTGTAAATGTCAAGATTTTATTCTTAGAAAAAATGTAAAGGATAGATTAGTTAGTGGATTGCTCAAGTTCATATACACTCACACGCAAGATTTATATGTGTTTTCATAAAAGAGTTTTTATTTTAGAAAATACCGGTTTGGTTTCTAAGCTTCAAAATATACATGTGTTTTATCAAAACTTATTCTAGAGCTTATTATGAAAAACAACATAGATATTTTATCATATATGTGTAGTGGATCATATCCATACACACTAAGATTCAAAAGTTTTTAAAATATCTTTTTTGTATTTGGAGAAGTTTTAAAAAAATTATTTTCCAATTTGGAGATAGTTTTTGAAAAATATAGATTTTTGTTTAAGCCAAAATTTTCATATCACAAAAAGAGTCTAAATGTTTGTAATATGTTTTGATTTTTAATCAAACATGTTTGTATTTCAAAGTATATCAATGAACTTATTTTAGTAGAATTTATGAGAATTTATTGGATTTTATTGAAGGTAAAAAGACCAAGTTTTTAATCCCCAAAACATGTGACCTGGCCTACTGCCGGTCGACCGGACTGTCAACTGTGGCAGAAATCGGTCGATCGGTCCGGTCGACCGATGTGCACAGACGTGCACGGCTTGTTTGGCTGGAGTGCCGGTCGACTGACTCGGTCGACCATCGAGAGCTCTGCTCTCTGGATCTGGCCCTGGTCGACCGGGCGGTCGACTGGTGGAGAGCTTCGGCTCTTTGTATCCAGGCCTCGGTCGACCGGTCGACTGACAGCAGGATTTCCTGTTGAGTTAGACCCCAACGACTATATTTTTGAGGCCTATAAATTTGGGTTGTTTTGGGCTGTTTTGAATAAGATTTGAAGTGGGTTTTCAAGATAGTTTTTCTTATACTTCTAAGTGATTATATCCACTTATTTTAGAGTAAAATATTTTCATATCAAAAGGAGAGTTTTTCAAGAGTGTTTTATAAAAGAGATTTCTTGAGTTTTTCACCACAAATTCATCCTTGTTTTCCTCATACATACTTAAGCTTTCCATTGCTATATCAAACCTATAGGAGATTTTTTGTAAGAGTATTTTAGGTGATTAAAGTGTTTAGATCACCAAGTGTTCTACTTTGTATTTGAGGAGGCGAACTTGCGAGTTCGTGTTATTTCGAGTTCTTGTGGGAGCTCAGTGTAGAGGTGCGGCCTCGGCAAGCTAGTGTGCTTGCATGTGTAGTTCTTGCGGGAACAAGAGAGGAACTAGTGAGTCCAAGAGTTCTAGTGTGAACTCCTTATAGGTGTTGCGGCACCCAGTGTTCCGTTGGGATCGATTCTAGCAGAAATCCTTCAAGTGTTGAAGGCGGGGACGTAGAGCAAGGGTGCTCGAACCTCGAAACAAATCTCCCGTGTTTGCGATTGCTCTCTCTATCTCTCACTTGTGTTTATATCTTGCTTGCTTTTATTATTCATATTCATTACTTACTTGATATACTTGTGCTTGAATTGTTATATGCTTGGGATTGTTTGCTGACACTTGTATTCAACCAAGAGAGCCATAGCGGCACCTCAACTCTTATCTAGAGGAATCTTGAGGAGATAGTCTAGAGCCCTTCACCAGGAATTCGGCTACACTCTTGTACTATACTTAATGTGTGTTTAACTTAATAGTTTTTAGTTTGCATAAATAGTTTTTAATTCAACATTAATTCATCATTAGATTAGCTAGTCACCTATTCACCTCCCCTCTAGGTGATTTCAATATTTACAATCCCCAATATGAATAGGATCATACATGATCCTATTATGAAAATCATTCCCTTTATATGACTAACCTTGAAAAATCATCATAGAGTCATTATGATCTATACCTTGGTCTAACAATAGAATGTAATTTTTGTGAAATGGATGATTTGAGCTCTGGGATGAAAGGAACGGGAAACAACTCTGACTCGGGTATATGACTCAAATCAAGTTTAGTTTCAAGAGGTTGTTTCGGTTCAAGAATTAAGTTCAAATCAAAGAGTTGAATTCATATTCTCTTCCCAACAATGGAATGTGACTTTCCAAAATTTGTGGCTCAATTTTAAAATCTATGGGTACAGGAATCAATGTTGACTCAGGAAATGGGCCCAAATTGGGTTAGGATACTGGAGTCAATATAGATTCAAAAATTGGAATTGAATCACAAAGTTGTGGATCGGGGTCACATTCATATTCAAGTTCAATTTTCTTGAAATAAAAACATTCCAATTTGTCCAAGGCTTGAGATTGGTTAAATTCAATATGTTGCGTGAAATTGAATCTTAGTTAAAATCTCCAAGATGCCATGATTCTTGGTTCCTATCAATATGGCTAGGGCAATCGAGAATGATCAAAAATTGGTTAGGGAGAGTTTTCTCATTCCTATTATTAATTGTTTTGACCAAAAGACCCATTTGTGCTTCTAACTAATTGAAGGAATCATTTTGTGACTGAATCATGGATTCTATACTCTTTTCTAAGTCAGTAGGTTCTTCTTCTTGTTGTGGGACTTGAAACATGGAGTAAGGATCTTGGATTTAAAAATTTTGATGGGAATGTGAGTCCGTTATGTTTTGAACTTGTTGCTCGAACTCATGCAAAGCTTCTAGAAGTTTGTCGTTCAAGGCATCCATCCTCTTTTTGAAATTAGATTTTCTTCTATTGGTTGTTCTAGAAAAGAGGTATGTTGGTAAGGTGTTGATAGAATGACTTGGGGGAGTTGTATCCCCACTGACTCGGTGAAGAGTGGTGATGATTGTTCTAGTCTAGCTCATAATATTGGGACTGGGGCATATATTGATTCGGATAAAACCAATCCAGCATATTTGGTTGGTTAAAGTTATGAAATGCCAAGTTGGTAATATTCGAGTCAAAAGAGGTCAGGGTGATGTATGGATCACTATATGCATTGGAATAAATGTCATTGTAATCCATACCACAAAAATGACTCCTAACTGGTTATGCACAACAAACAAACAAAGAAAAATATAGCCTAAGTTAGGGTAGATCTTAGACCTAGACGACTCTTAACTGGTTAGACCGTCCACAGGGGGTGTATTGCAGAATCTGACCATAAGTTAATCGGTCAGGTGGGGCAAGACCAGTGGGATGTATCCGTACCTGAATAACGGGTCTAATTATGCCAAACCACTATTCTTTGAGATTTCCTTCTTAATCCCCAACCTTTGACACTGATTTGGCAAGAGTCAAATTCTAACTTCTCTCTTAGGTTAGTCTCGTATTGAGCCGAGATGTCCCTAGGGCCAACGTCTACTCAGTTTTAAGTTAGGATAGGTTAGTGATTGAGTTAAAACCTGCACGCAAAAATACAAAATTTTAGAACTTTTAAAACAGTAGTGCAAGGTGCTCAATTCAACCGCAATAGTAAGTGGCTATGCGGGTCGTGATCCACAAGGAGGGACTAGCGATGGAAACTTGTTTAGCAAGTTCTCTTTTATGCTACAATTAATGGTTAAAAATTCTTCTTTTAGTTCTTTAAATGGAAATAAAAAATGGAGTTAAAGTCAAGTTAGGAAGAAAGTGGTAGAATAAGAAGATGGAGAAATTGAAGTGATATGTACAAAGAAATCGAAATGAGTGATGAAAGAGTTGGGTGTTGTTGGTGTTGGTGATCTAAACTAAAGAAATAAAAGAAAAGAAAGAAAAGATTAAAGAAATACTTACCTCCTCTGGTTGATGACTTACCTGGAACCCTTACATGTTCTATCTTGCTTCAGAGGCGTTCAACGCATAAAACATAAGATCGAGCTCAGTCCCCATTCGCATTACATCATCAAGACGAACAAGAATAAAATGATACGGAATCTTGAGGAGGAGATCATCATCATGTAATATCATTGGCACTCACACAAACATGACTATACTGATGCTTCTAGATTCACTTGAATGCTCATCATAACCAAAAGAGGAAAAGTAGAAAGAAGAAGAAGAAAACAAAAGTAAAGACAAACGTAAAAAAAAATTACCTTTTATTGCTTGCAGAAATGATGGAAGAAAGGAGGAGGTACATCAGTGTCAATCTCAACATAAGCCTCTCTCTCTTACTTACATGAATCTCAGTCTAAACTATACTTACAAAGAAAGAAAATTACATGAAAAAAAAATAAAAAACCTACCTAAAAAGAATGAAAATATGGACTAAATTCTATCTCTGCATGGTTGTCTCTTGTACGCTCTGAAAATCCCAGTATTTATAGGCAAAACCCAACCTATGAGAGCGTATGAAGCTAGGGGGAGCAAACGCACCCCCTAACTCCCTAACAAAGCTGCGGATCCACGGCTTATGTCGCGTTTTCGCGGCCTTGCTGTGGCCAGGTGGCCACAGCTGAGGGGTGGAGCAGCCTGGTTTCGGGATATGACTTTATCTTCAGCTGGATTTTCAGTTTTATCTCCGGAATTGTGACGAAACGGCCATTGATCTTTGGCTTCAATCGATTGATTTATAGGGATTTGTTCTAACTGGTTTTCAACCGATCTGAACCGACCTGATCTGCCCTGATTTATTGAGTTCGAATTAATTCTGATTTAATTCAGAATTTGATGGGCTTTTGGGCTTATTTCTCTTCACTCTCCTTTAGGAATGGGCCTGCAAATAAATTAAACAATAATTAGTAAAAAGCAGAGTTTATTTTATAATAAGTATGAGAATATGATAATGAATGTACAATATTAGCGACCGATCACACCCCCATACTTATTTTTTGCTCGTCCTCGAGCAAAACAACTAAACAAAAAATTATTAGACCACTTTCGCAGGTCACGCGATTGAACTGAGCATGTGCAACTAGCCGTTTAAACCGATAGGATTTCCCTAGAGAACGAGTTTTATCTCGTGAGGGTTTTCAGTGGATTGCACCCACAAAATCCATAAAGAAAGAGAAACAATGAGTTAGTATTTTCGAAAAGCATTTTGAAAGAGAAAAATATTTGAAATATAATTGTAAGATTAAAGTAATCTATAAGTTGTAGGAAAACTAAATTTTTCATTCCTAAATTTAGCTTCTATTCAAAAATTTGTTATCAATCAAAGTAAGGAGTCAAATTGTACTTCTCATCTAGTCTATTACTTTACCCTAAGTCATATGCACCTTGTGACCGTGAAAATTTTGACTAAGGGTCCTTTAACTCTAACTCTTATGTCTTATTTATTTATTTATATATTATATATATATATATATTATTTTTGGTGGTATTATTCCTTAGATCTATTAGGCTTTCTAATCTGCCCATGTAACGAGCCTTTAATCGATGACTCCCAAACCAAACGGTCTTAGGGCACCGGGTGAGAAAACACCCCAAAGACTTAAGGACTCGAGCAAACAAGGCCACAAAACTAAGGATTTTATTATATGAATAACTTTTAGGCGTGAATACTTATGCTTTATTAGGCACAAATACCCAGCTTAATCAGAGGATTTTTTTATATATTTTTTTTCTCAAACTTATCTAATCATCTTTCGCATAAATACCAAGGCTTACTTAGGCCAAAGCACCTAGCTAATAAATAATTAGATTAGTTCATCTTTCATAGATATATTTTTTTTCTCTCTTTTTTTTATTTTTTTTATAAGGCATAAGAATCTTTGTTTTTGAACCCTAAGTGTGTAAGTGTATGAAGTGTGCATATTTCATTAAGGTAAAGATTAAGACTAAATTACTTTGACAAATTATCTTCCTAACCCTAAAAATCAAACAAATAATCTTATTTTGACCAAGTTTAAGAAATCCTAATTTTGATTTTCCTATTCCTTAAAATTGACTTAATTTCTTACAAAAAATATGTCAAAATATTGTTTCTGTTTTCAAAAAGTTTTTAAAAGTAAAGAAAATATAATTTTTTTTAATAAAAAGAAAACCTAAGTTATATTAGAATCCTCCCTCACACATATCTCATGCATTGTCCTCAATGTATGAATTAATGCATAGATGCATGAAAAAGAAGAAAGGGAAGAAAAATATTACCTTAAGGTGGTGGTTCCGGTGGTGGTCTGATTGGGTCAAACATTGCTACCCAATCAAGATAATGTGGTAGTTCACAGAACCTACCTTTATTGACCTCTTTTCTATTCACATATTTACAGTCCCCAGTATGGATAGGATCATGAAAGATCCTATCGTGAAACTTACTTTCTTTACATGACCAGTCCTGGAAAATCATCACAGAGTCATCATGGTCTATACCTATGTCCAACAAAAGAATGTGATTGGTGGAATGGTTGACTTGGACTCAAGAATGATAGGTTCAGGAACCAATACAAACTTGAGAAAATCAACTTGGGATTCGAGAGTTAGTTTTGGTTCAAGCGTTGAGTCCAAGTCCAAGAATTGATATTCACATTCTTTTCCCATCAGTGGAATGTGCTATCCAAAATTGGTGATTCAATTTCAAAATCTATGGGTACGGAAATAAATGTTGGCTCAGAAAATTAGTCCAAATTGGGTAAGAATACCGGAGTCAACATAGATTCGAAGATGGAAACTGAATCACAAAGTTGGGGATCGAGTTCACATTCATGATCAAGTTCAATCTCATTAAAATGAAAACTTGCCAATTCGTCAATGGGTTGATATTGGTTAAGTTCAAGGCTTTGTGGTGAAACTGAATTTTGGTCAAAGTCTTCAAGATACCATGATTCTTGGTTTTCATCAATATGGCTAGAAGTGTTAGGAATAGTCAAAGATTGAATAGGGAGAGTTTCCTTATTCCTACACATGTTCTCCAATCTACTAATTCTTACTTCTATCATATCGAGTGGTCATTTTGATAATGAATCATGGTTTCCATATTCTTTTCTAAGTTGGCATGTTCTCCTTGAAAAATAGAGTAAGGATCTGTGACTTGAAAATTTTTACGGGATTTTGAGTCTTCTAAAATTTGAATTCGTCGCTCAAGGTCATCTAAGGCTTCCATTCTCTTTTTCCAGTCAATTGATTTTTCTAATGGTTGTTCGGGAGAAGGAGTATATGAAGCTGGATGTTGGTAGGGTAGTTTACAATATGACTCGGGGGAGTTGTATCCCCATTGACTCTGTGAAGAGTAGTGATGATTATTCCACTCTTATTCATAGTAGTGGGACTGGGGCATGTAATGATTCAGATAAGACCAATCTGGCACACTAGGTTGGTTAAAGTTATGATATGCCGGGTTGGTAATATCCGAAAAAGAGGTCGGGGTGTAATATAGATTACCATTAAAATTGAAAAAATTATTGTTATAAGCCATATCACACAGGAAATGTCAACACAAACAAAGAAAAACAAACAAATAAGCAAACAAATACAAAGAAAGGAAAAAAAATCTAAACTAAGTTAGGGTAGACCTTTGATCTAGACGACTCCTAACAGGTTAGACTGTCCACGAGAGGTATAATGCAGACTTTGACCACAAGCTAATCAGCCAGGTCAGGGCAAGATTGGTGGGAGGTATCCGCGCAAATTCGACGGGCCTAATTAAGCCAAACCACCAGATTTCGTCCCTCAATCCCTTTCTTTAGACACTGATTGGTAGGAATTAAATTCTAACACCTTCCCCCTTAGGATAATCTCCTAATAGAGTCCGAGATGTCCCTAGGCCAACGTCTACTCAATTTTAGTTAGGTTTGGGTTAGTGAGTGAGGAGATTGTTTGTGGGCTAAGGGAGGGTAATGACTTTCCCACCTTATCTTGTTTATAGGACAAGCCCTTAAGATTGATTGTGCAAGGTATGCAGGATAAGGAAAGTATCATTCAACAAGTAAATAATCACTCAAGAATGTTTCCTAAACTATATGTCATGCAAACGTACCTTTTACTCCAGCACTCTTCAACAGTAATGTAAAATGTAAACGAATTAGACACGTGCCTAAATGCAAAGTCTAAACCATTTTTAGCATTTAACAAACATCATTTTACTGTTGAGGTTAGAAAGGAAGTACAATGAGACTAACAAGGAAATTAATAGCTACAGATATTAAACTATGCAATTCAGCTAACCTACAGAAAATACAGGTCAGTAGTTCACTCAGATTGCCACAGGAATGTAGCAAATCTGAGGGCTTCTTGGCTCTGCTTTCTTGAACAGAGTCAAAGGCCACTTATATGTCCACTGCAGCAAAGATTCCTTGTTGTCAAACCTGTACACCAAGAACAAAAAAGAAAGTTAACCAAAAATAAAAATAAAAATAAAGAAAATAACTTACCGTCCTTCCTCAGCAACGGCGCCAAAATTTGATTGAGTTAAAACCTGCACGCAAAAATACGAAATTTCAGAACATTTAAAACAGTAGTGCGAGGTGCTCAATTCTACCACAATAGCAAGTGGCTATGCGGGTCATGATCCACAAGGAGGGACTAGCGATGGAAGCTTGTTTAGCAAGTTCTCTTTTATGCTACAATTAATGGTTAAAAATTCTTCTTTTAGTTCTTTAAAAGGAAAATGAAAAATGGAGTTAAAGTCAAGTTAGGAAGAGAGTGGTAGAATAAGGAGATGGAGAAAATAGAAGTGATATGTACAAAGAAATCAAAATGAGTGATGAAAGAGTTGGGTGTTGTTGGTGTTGGTGATCTAAACTAAAGAAATAAAAGAAAAGAAAGAAAAGATTAAAAAAATACTTACCTCCTCTGGTTGATGACTTACCTGGAACCCTTACATGTTCTACTTGCTTCAGAGGTGTTCAACGCATAAAACATAAGATCGAGCGCAGTCCCCATTCGCATTACATCATCAAGACGAACAAGAATGAAATGATACGGAATCTGGAGGAGGAGATCATCATCATATAATATCGTTGGTACTCACACAAACATGACTATACTGATGCTTCTAGATTCACATGAATGCTCATCATAACCACAAGAGGGAAAGTAGAAAGAAGAAGAAGAAAACAAAAGTAAAGACAAACATAAAAAAATACCTTTTATTGCTTGCAGAAACGATGGAAGAAAGGAGGAGGTACATCGGTGTCACTCTCAACATAAGCCTCTCTCTCTTACTTACATGAATCTCAGTCTAAACTATACTTACAAAGAAAGAAAATTTACATGAAAAGAAAATAAAAACCTACCTAAAAAGAATGAAAACGTGAACTAAATTCTATCTCTGCATGGTCGTCTCTTGTACGCTCTGAAAATCCCAGTATTTATAGGCAAAACCCAACCTATGAGAGCGTATGAGGAAAGGGGGAGCAAACGCTCCCCCTAACTCCCTAACAAAGCCGTGGATCCACGGCTTATGCCGCGTTTTCGCGGCCTTGCTATGGCCAGGTGGCCACAGCTGAGAGGTGGAGCAGCCTGGTTTCGGGATATGACTTTATCTTCAGCTGGATTTTCAGTTTTATCTCCGTAATGGTGACGAAATGGCCTTTGATCTTTGGCTTCAACCGATTGATTTGTAGGAATTTGTTCTAACTGGTTTTCAACCGATCTGAACTGACCTGATCTGCCCTGATTTATTGAGTTCGAATTAATTCTGATTTAATTCAGAATTTGATGGGCTTTTGGGCTTATTTCTCTTCACTCTCCTTTAGGAATGGGCCTGCAAATAAATTAAACAATAATTAGTAAAAAGCAGAGTTTATTTTATAATAAGTATGAGAATATGATAATGAATGTGCAATATTAGCAACCGATCACACCCCCATACTTATCTTTTGCTCGTCCTCGAGCAAAACAACTAAACAAAAAATATTAAACCACTTTCGCAGGTCACGCGATTGAACTGAGCATGTGCAACTAGCCGTTAAACCTCTAGGTTTTCCCTAGAGAACGAGTTTTGTCTCGTGAGGGTTTTCAGTGGATTGCACCCACAAAATCCATAAAGAAAGAGAAACAATGAGTTAGTATTTTCGAAAAGCATTTTGAAAGAGAAAAATATTTGAAATATAATTGTAAGATTTAAGTAATCTATAAGTTGTAGGAAAACTGAATTTTTCATTCCTAAATTTAGCTTCTATTCAAAAATTTGTTATCAATCAAAGTAAGGAGTCAAATTGTACTTCTCATCTAGTCTATTGATTTACCCTAAGTCATATGCACCTTGTGACAGTGAAAATTTTGACTAAGGGTCCTTTAACTCTAACTCTTATGCCTTATTTATTTATATATATATATATTATTTTTGGTGGTATTATTCCTTAGATCTATTAGGCTTTCTAATCTGCCCATGTAACGAGCCTTTAATCGATGACTCCCAAACCAAACGGTCTTAGGGCACCGGGTGAGAAAACACCCCAAAGACTTAAGGACTCGAGCAAACAAGGCCACAAAACTAAGGATTTTATTATATGAACAACTTTTAGGCGTGAATACTTATGCTTTATTAGGCACAAATACCCAGCTTAATCAGAGGATTTTTTTATATATTTTTTTTCTCAAACTTATCTAATCATCTTTCGCATAAATACCAAGGCTTACTTAGGCCAAAGCACCTAGCTAATAAATAATTATATTAGTTCATCTTTCATAGATATATTTTTTTCTCTCTTTTTTTTTTATTTTTTTATAAGGCATAAGAATCTTTGTTTTTGAACCCTAAGTGTGTAAGTGTATGAAGTGTGCATATTTCATTAAGGTAAAGATTAAGACTAAATTACTTTGACAAATTATCTTCCTAACCCTAAAAATCAAACAAATAATCTTATTTTGACCAAGTTTAAGAAATCCTAATTTTGATTTTCCTATTCCTTAAAATTGACTTAATTTCTTACAAAAAATATGTCAAAATATTGTTTCTGTTTTCAAAAAGTTTTTAAAAGTAAAGAAAATGTAATTTTTTTAATAAAAAGAAAAACCTAAGTTATATTAGAATCCTCCCTCACACCTATCTCATGCATTGTCCTCAATGTATGAATTAATGCATAGATGCATGGAAAAGAAGAAAGGGAAGAAAAATATTACCTTAAGGTGGTGGTTCCGGTGGTGGTCTGATTGGGTCAAGCATTGCTACCCAATAAAGATAATGTGTAGTTCACTGAACCTACCTTTATTGACCTCTTTTCTATTCACATATTTACAGTCCCCAGTATGGATAGGATCATGAAAGATCCTATCGTGAAACTTACTTTCTTTACATGACCAGTCCTGGAAAATCATCACAGAGTCATCATGGTCTATACCTATGTCCAACA
Source organism: Agave tequilana (assembly GCA_038442645.1). Lineage (NCBI taxonomy): Eukaryota > Viridiplantae > Streptophyta > Magnoliopsida > Asparagales > Asparagaceae > Agave > Agave tequilana. The sequence goes on along the minus strand of JAVJIF010030784.1, from coordinate 169,633 downwards.
AAAGAATGTGACTTGGTGGAATGGTTGACTTGGACTCAAGAATGATAGGTTCAGGAACCAATACAAACTTGAGAAAATCGACTTGGGGTTCGAGAGTTAGTTTTGGTTCAAGCGTTGAGTCCAAGTCCAAGAATTGATATTCACATTCTTTTCCCATCAATGGAATGTGACTATCCAAAATTGGTGATTCAATTTCAAAATCTATGGGTACGGAAATAAATGTTGGCTCAGAAAATTAGTCCAAATTGGGTAAGAATACCGGAGTCAACATAGATTCGAAGATGGAAACTGAATCACAAAGTTGGGGATCGAGTTCACATTCATGATCAAGTTCAATCTCATTAAAATGAAAACTTGCCAATTCGTCAATGGATTGATATTGGTTAAGTTCAAGGCTTTGTGGTGAAACTGAATCTTGGTCAAAGTCTTCAAGATACCATGATTCTTGATTTTCATCAATATGGCTAGAAGTGTTAGGAATAGTCAAAGATTGAATAGGGAGAGTTTCCTTATTCCTACACATGTTCTCCAATCTACTAATTCTTACTTCTATCATATTTTGCGGATCATTTTGATATTGAATCATGGTTTCCAAATTTTTTCTAAGTTGGCATGTTCTCCTTGAAAAATAGAGTAAGGATCTGTGACTTGAAAATTTTTACGGGATTTTGAGTCTTCTAAAATTTGAATTCGTCGCTCAAGGTCATCTAAGGCTTCCATCCTCTTTTCCAAGTCAATTGATTTTTCTAATAGTTGTTCAGGAGAAGGAGTATATGAAGCTGGATGTTGGTAGGGTAGTTTATAATATGACTCGGGGGAGTTGTATCCCCATTGACTCTGTGAAGAGTAGTGATGATTATTCCAGTCTTATTCATAGTAGTGGGACTGGGGCATGTAATGATTCAGATAAGACTAATCTGGCACACTAGGTTGGTTAAAGTTATGATATGCCGGGTTGGTAATATCCGAAAAAGAGGTCGGGGTGTAATATAGATTACCATTAAAATTGAAAAAATTATTGTTATAAGCCATATCACACAGGAAATGTCAACACAAACAAAGAAAAACAAACAAATAAGAAAACAAATACAAAAAAAGGAAAAAAAATCTAAACTAAGTTAGGGTAGACCTTTGATCTAGACGACTCCTAACTGGTTAGACTGTCCATGAGAGGTATAATGCAGACTTTGACCACAAGCTAATCAGCCAGGTCAGGGCAAGATTGGTAGGAGGTATCCGCGCAAATTCGACGGGCCTAATTAAGCCAAACCACCAGATTTCGCCCCTCATTCCCTTTCTTTAGACACTGATTTGGTAGGAATTAAATTCTAACACCTTCCCCTTAGGATAATCTCCTAATAGAGTCCGAGATGTCCCTAGGGCCAACGTCTACTCAATTTTAGTTAGGTTTGGGTTAGTGAGTGAGGAGATTGTTTGTGGGCTAAGGGAGGGTAATGACTTCCCCACCTTATCTTGTTTATAGGACAAGCCCTTAAGATTGATTGTGCAAGGTATGCAGGATAAGGCAAGTATCATTCAACAAGTAAATAATCACTCAAGAATGTTTCCTAAGCTATATGCCATGCAAACGTACCTTTTACTCCAGCACTCTTCAACAGTAATGTAAAATGTAAACGAATTAGACACGTGCCTAAATGCAAAGTCTAAACCGTTTTTAGCATTTAACAAACATCATTTTACTGTTGAGGTTAGAAAGGAAGTACATTGAGACAAACAAGGAAATTAATAGCTACAGATAATAAACTATGCAATTCAGCTAACCTACAGAAAATACAGGTCAGTAGTTCACTCAGATTGCCACAGGAATGTAGCAAATCTGAGGGCTTCTTGGCTCTGCTTTCTTGAATAGAGTCAAAGGCCACTTATATGTCCACTGCAGCAAAGATTCCTTGTTGTCAAACCTGTACACCAGGAACAAAAAAGAAAGTTAACCAAAAATAAAAATAAAAATAAATAAAATAACTTACCGTCCTTCTCCAGCAACGGCGCCAAAATTTGATTGAGTTAAAACCTGCACGCAAAAATATGAAATTTCAGAACTTTTAAAATAGTAGTGCGAGGTGCTCAATTCTACCGCAATAGCAAGTGGTTATGCGGGTCATGATCCACAAGGAGGGACTAGCGATGGAAGCTTGTTTAGCAAGTTCTCTTTTATGCTATAATTAATGGTTAAAAATTCTTCTTTAGTTCTTTAAAAGGAAAATGTAAAATGGAGTTAAAGTCAAGTTAGGAAGAAAGTGGTAGAATAAGGAGATGGAGAAAATAGAAGTGATATGTACAAAGAAATCGAAATGTGTGATGAAAGAGTTGGGTGTTGTTGGTGTTGGTGATCTAAACTAAAGAAATAAAAGAAAAGAAAGAAAAGATTAAAAAAATACTTACCTCCTCTGGTTGATGACTTACCTGGAACCCTTACATGTTCTACCTTGCTTCAGAGGTGTTCAACGCATAAAACATAAGATCGAGCGCAGTCCCCATTCGCATTACATCATCAAGACGAATAAGAATGAAATGATACGGAATCTTGAGGAGGAGATCATCATCATATGTAATATCGTTGGCACTCACACAAACATGACTATACTGATGCTTCTAGATTCACATGAATGCTCATCATAACCACAAGAGGAAAAGTAGAAAGAAGAAGAAGAAAACAAAAGTAAAGACAAACATAAAAAAAATACCTTTTTTTGCTTGCAGAAACGATGGAAGAAAGGAGGAGGTACATCGGTGTCACTCTCAACATAAGCCTCTCTCTCTTACTTACATGAATCTCAGTCTAAACTATACTTACAAAGAAAGAAAATTTACATGAAAAGAAAATAAAAACCTACCTAAAAAGAATGAAAACGTGGACTAAATTCTATCTCCTTATGGTCGTCTCTTGTACGCTCTGAAAATTTCAGTATTTATAGGTAAAATCCAACCTATGAGAGCGTATGAGGATAGGGGGAGCAAACGCTCCCCTAACTCCCTAACAAAGCCGCAGATCCACAGCTTATGCCGCGTTTTCGCGGCCTTGCTATGGCCAGGTGGCCACAGCTGAGGGGTAGAGCAGCCTGGTTTCGGGATATGACTTTATCTTCAGCTGGATTTTCAGTTTTATCTCCGGAATTGTGACGAAACGGCCTTTGATCTTTGGCTTCAACCGATTAATTTGTAGGGATTTGTTCTAACTGGTTTTCAACCGACCTGAACCGACCTGATCTGCCCTGATTTATTGAGTTCGAATTAATTCTGATTTAATTCAGAATTTGATGGGCTTTTGGGCTTATTTCTCTTCACTCTCCTTTAGGAATGGGCCTGCAAATAAATTAAACAATAATTAGTAAAAAGCAGATTTTATTTTATAATAAGTATGAGAATATGATAATGAATGTGCAATATTAGCGACCTATCACACCCCCATACTTATCTTTTGCTCGTCCTCGAGCAAAACAACTAAACAAAAAATTATTAGACCACTTTCGCAGGTCACGCGATTGAACTGAGCATGTGCAACTAGCCGTTAAACCTCTAGGTTTTCCCTAGAGAACGAGTTTTGTCTCGTGAGGGTTTTCAGTGGATTGCACCCACAAAATCCATAAAGAAAGAGAAACAATGAGTTAGTATTTTCGAAAAGTATTTTGAAAGAGAAAAATATTTGAAATATAATTGTAAGATTTAAGTAATCTATAAGTTGTAGGAAAACTGAATTTTTCATTCCTAAATTTAGCTTCTATTCAAAAATTTGTTATCAATCAAAGTAAGGAGTCAAATTGTACTTCTCATCTAGTCTATTACTTTACCCTAAGTCATATGCACCTTGTGACCGTGAAAATTTTGACTAAGGGTCCTTTAACTCTAACTCTTATGCCTTATATATATATATATGTATATATATATATATTATTATTATTATTATTTTTGGTGGTATTATTCCTTAGATCTATTAGGCTTTCTAATCTGCCCATGTAACGAGCCTTTAATCGATGACTCCCAAACTAAACGGTCTTAGGGCACCGGGTGAGAAAACACCCCAAAGACTTAAGGACTCGAGCAAACAAGGCCACAAAACTAAGGATTTTATTATATGAACAACTTTTAGGCGTGAATACTTATACTTTATTAGGCACAAATACCCAGCTTAATCAGAGGATTTTTTATATATTTTTTTCTCAAACTTATCTAATCATCTTTCGCATAAATACCAAGGCTTACTTAGGCCAAAGCACCTAGCTAATAAATAATTAGATTAGTTCATCTTTCATAGATATATTTTTTTCTATCTTTTTTTTTATTTTTTTTATAAGGCATAAGAATCTTTGTTTTTGAACCCTAAGTGTGTAAGTGTATGAAGTGTGCATATTTCATTAAGGTAAAGATTAAGACTAAATTACTTTGACAAATTATCTTCCTAACCCTAAAAATCAAACAAATAATCTTATTTTGACCAAGTTTAAGAAATCCTAATTTGGATTTTCCTATTCCTTAAAATTGACTTAATTTCTTACAAAAAATATGTCAAAATATTGTTTCTGTTTTCAAAAAGTTTTTAAAAGTAAAGAAAATGTAATTTTTTTTAATAAAAAGAAATCCTCCCTCACACCTATCTCATGCATTGTCCTCAATGTATGAATTAATGCATAGATGCATGAAAAAGAAGAAAGGGAAGAAAAATATTACCTTAAGGTGGTGGTTCCGGTGGTGGTCTGATTGGGTCAAGCATTGCTACCCAATCAAGATAATGTGGTAGTTCACAGAACCTACATTTATTGACCTCTTTTCTATTCACATATTTATAGTCCCCAGTATGGATAAGATCATGAAAGATCCTATCGTGAAACTTACTTTCTTTACATGACCAGCCCTGGAAAATCATCACAGAGTCATCATGGTCTATACCTATGTCTAAAAAAGAATGTGACTTGGTGGAATGGTTGACTTGAACTCAAGAATGATAGATTCAGGAACCAATACAAACTTGAGAAAATCGACTTGGGGTTCGAGAGTTAGTTTTGGTTCAAGAGTTGAGTCCAAGTCCAAGAATTGATATTCACATTCTTTTCCCATCAATGGAATGTGACTATCCAAAATTGGTGATTCAATTTCAAAATCTATGGGTACGGAAGTAAATGTTGGCTCAGAAAATTAGTCCAAATTAGGTAAGAATACCGGAGTCAACATAGATTCGAAGATGGAAACTGAATCACAAAGTTGGGGATCGAGTTCACATTCATGATCAAGTTCAATCACATTAAAATGAAAACTTGCCAATTCGTCAATGGGTTGATATTGGTTAAGTTCAAGGCTTTGTGATGAAACTGAATCTTGGTTAAAGTCTTCAAGATACCATGATTCTTAGTTTTCATCAATATGGCTAGAAGTGTTAGGAATAGTCAAAGATTGAATAGGGAGAGTTTCCTTATTCCTACACATGTTCTCCAATCTACTAATTCTTGCTTCTATCATATCAAGTGGATCATTTTGATATTGAATCATGGTTTCCATATTCTTTTCTAAGTTGGCATGTTCTCCTTGAAAAATAGAGTAAGGATCTGTGACTTGAAAATTTTTACGGGATTTTGAGTCTTCTAAAATTTGAATTCGTCGCTCAAGGTCATCTAAGGCTTCCATCCTCTTTTCCCAGTCAATTGATTTTTCTAATGGTTGTTCGGGAGAAGGAGTATATGAAGCTGGATGTTGGTAGGGTAGTTTACAATATGACTCGGGGGAGTTGTATCCCCATTGACTCTGTGAAGAGTAGTGATGATTATTCCACTCTTATTCATAGTAGTGGGACTGGGGCATGTAATGATTCAGATAAGACCAATCTGGCACACTAGGTTGGTTAAAGTTATGATATGCCGGGTTGGTAATATCTGAAAAAGAGGTCGGGGTGTAATATAGATTACCATTAAAATTGAAAAAATTATTGTTATAAGCCATATCACACAGGAAATGTCAACATAAACAAAGAAAAACAAACAAATAAGCAAACAAATACAAAGAAAGGAAAAAAATCTAAACTAAGTTAGGGTAGACCTTTGATCTAGACGACTCCTAACAGGTTAGACTGTCCACGAGAGGTATAATGCAGACTTTGACCACAAGCTAATCAGCCAGGTCAGGGCAAGATTGGTGGGAGGTATCCGCGCAAATTCGACGGGCCTAATTAAGCCAAACCACCAGATTTCGCCCCTCAATCCCTTTCTTTAGACACTGATTTGGTAGGAATTAAATTCTAACACCTTCCCCTTAGGATAATCTCCTAATAGAGTCCGAGATGTCCCTAGGCCAACGTCTACTCAATTTTAGTTAGGTTTGGGTTAGTGAGTGAGGAGATTGTTTGTGGGCTAAGGGAGGGTAATGACTATCCCACCTTATCTTGTTTATAGGACAAGCCCTTAAGATTGATTGTGCAAGGTATGCAGGATAAGGAAAGTATCATTCAACAAGTAAATAATCACTCAAGAATGTTTCCTAAACTATATGTCATGCAAACGTACCTTTTACTCCAGCACTCTTCAACAGTAATGTAAAATGTAAACGAATTAGACAAGTGCCTAAATGCAAAGTCTAAACCATTTTTAGCATTTAACAAACATCATTTTACTGTTGAGGTTAGAAAGGAAGTACAATGAGACAAACAAGGAAATTAATAGGTACAGATATTAAACTATGCAATTCAGCTAACCTACAGAAAATACAGGTCAGTAGTTCACTCAGATTGCCACAGGAATGTAGCAAATCTGAGGGCTTCTTGGCTCTGCTTTCTTGAACAGAGTCAAAGGCCACTTATATGTCCACTGCAGCAAAGATTCCTTGTTGTCAAACCTGTACACCAAGAACAAAAAAGAAAGTTAACCAAAAATATAAATAAAAATAAAGAAAATAACTTACCGTCCTTCCCCGGCAACGGCGCCAAAATTTGATTGAGTTAAAACCTGCATGCAAAAATACGAAATTTCAGAACTTTTAAAATAGTAGTGCGAGGTGCTCAATTCTACCGCAATAGCAAGTGGCTATGTGGGTCATGATCCACAAGGAGGGACTAGCGATGGAAGCTTGTTTAGCAAGTTCTCTTTTATGCTACAATTAATGGTTAAAAATTCTTCTTTTAGTTCTTTAAAAGGAAAATGAAAAATGGAGTTAAAGTCAAGTTAGGAAGAAAGTGGTAGAATAAGGAGATGGAGAAAATAGAAGTGATATGTACAAAGAAATCGAAATGAGTGATGAAAGAGTTGGGTGTTGTTGGTGTTGGTGATCTAAACTAAAGAAATAAAAGAAAAGAAAGAAAAGATTAAAAAAATACTTACCTCCTCTGGTTGATGACTTACCTGGAACCCTTACATGTTCTACCTTGTTTCAGAGGTGTTCAACGCATAAAACATAAGATCGAGCGCAGTCTCCATTCGTATTACATCATCAAGACGAACAAGAATGAAATGATACGGAATCTTGAGGAGGAGATCATCATCATGTAATATCGTTGGCACTCACACAAACATGACTATACTGATGCTTCTAGATTCACATGAATGCTCATCATAACCACAAGAGGAAAAGTAGAAAGAAGAAGAAGAAAACAAAAGTAAAGACAAACATAAAAAAAATACCTTTTATTGCTTGCAGAAACGATGGAAGAAAGGAGGAGGTACATCGGTGTCACTCTCAACATAAGCCTCTCTCTCTTACTTACATGAATCTCAGTCTAAAGTATACTTACAAAGAAAGAAAATTTACATGAAAAGAAAATAAAAACCTACCTAAAAAGAATGAAAACGTGGACTAAATTCTATCTCTGCATGGTCGTCTCTTGTACGCTCTGAAAATCCCAGTATTTATAAGCAAAACCCAACCTATGAGAGCGTATGAGGATAGGGGGAGCAAACGCTCCCCTAACTCTCTAACAAAGCCGCGGATCCACAGCTTATGCCGCGTTTTCGCGGCCTTGCTGTGGCCAACTGGCCACAGCTGAGGGGTGGATCAGCCTGGTTTCGGGATATGACTTTATTTTCAGCTGGATTTTCAGTTTTATCTCCGAAATTGTGACGAAACGGCCTTTGATCTTTAGCTTCAACTGATTGATTTGTAGGGATTTGTTCTAACTAATTTTCAACCGATCTGAACCGACCTGGTCTACCCTGATTTATTGAGTTCGAATTAATTCTGATTTAATTCAGAATTTGATGGGCTTTTGGGGTCATTTCTCTTCACTCTCCTTTAGGAATGGGCCTGCAAATAAATTAAACAATAATTTGGAAAAAGTAGAGTTTATTTTATAATAAGTATGACAATATGATAATGAATGTGCAATATTAGCGAACGATCAGTTAGTGAGTGGGAGCTGATTTGTGGGCTAAGGAAGGGTAATAACTTCCCCACCTTATCTTGTTTATAGGACAAGCCCTTAATTCAGTTTGCTGCAACGTGTACATGTATATGAAAAAGCAACACTTAAGCAATAAAAACAGCTCAAAAGTGTTCCTATACTACATGCTATGCCCACGTACTTTTGCTCCAGCACTCTTCAACGGTAATGAAACATAACGAATTAGACACGTCCTTAAGTGCAAGTCTAAATGTTTTTTAGCATTTACAAGCAACAATTTATAGTTGAGTTAAAAATGTGTATATGATTGAGGTTTTTACCTGCACACAAAAATATAGAATTTCAAAAATACAAAATAAAGAGTGCAAGTACTTAATGCTACCGCAATAACAAGTGGCTATGCGGGTCGTGATCCACAAAGAGGGACTAGCGATGAAAGCTTCTTTAGCAAGTTCTTTTTTAAATTACAATTAATAGTTAAAGATCTTTTAGTTCTTTAAAAGAAAAGGTAAATAATTTAAAGTTAAGTTAAAAAGAAAGTGGAAGATTGAGAAGGTGGAGAAAATAGAAAATGGATATTTAGAAAGAAATTGAAAAGAGTGATAGAAGAGTTGGGTGTTGATGTGTTGGTGATCTAAACTAAAGAATTAAAAGAAAAGAAAGAAAAACTAAAAGAAATACTCACCTCCTCTGGTTGATGATTTACCTGGAATCCTTGCATGTTTTACCTTGCTTCGGAGGTGATCAACGCATAACCCATAAGATCGCGCTCAGTCCCCATTCGCATTACATCATCAAGACGAAAAAGAATGAAATGATACATAATTTTTAGGAGGAGAACATCATCATGAAATATCGGTGGCACTCAAACAAACATGACTATATTGATGCTTCTAAGTTCACTTGGTCATTCATCAAAATAAAAAGGGGAAAAGAAGAAATAGAAGACGAACATATAAACAAGAAAAGCATGAAGATGTTACCTTTGATTACTTATAGAAACAATGAAAGAAAGGAGGAGGTTACACCGGTGTCACTCTCAACATAAGTCTCTCTCTTACTTACATGAATCTCAGTCTAACCTATGTTTACAAAGAAATAAAAAAATTACATAAAAAGAAAATAAAAACCTACACTAAAAAGAATGAAAAACTGGCCTAAAATCAATCTCTGCATGGTCGTCCTTCTGCCTTTGACGTGTGGGGTATTTATAGGATATAAATGGATAAGGAAATGAGTCTTAAGATAAGGGGAGCTGACTATTTTTGAATTTGAATCCTCCCCTTATCTCCAAACTTGATTTGATGTGGATATTCAGCTCTGATCTGCAGCTTGTTAGCGTATTGATTGCTGAATGTAACTTACCAAATGATAGAATTAGAAAATGTGATCAACTTAAGAGTTGTAGCTCTTTAAGTCGTCTTTTTGTATCATCTTGAATCATCAGATTTAAATTTCGATAGCGAAAGTTATGATTCAAATACTAAAATATATCCTGTCAGAATCCGAGTCAAAATTGCTTCATCTCATCCATTGATCTTCTCTCTATCCATTTATCCTTTTGGATTTGGACTCTATATTTGATGTTATCCTCGGTTGATCTTTATCATTAACCACTTGATTCACCAAAAACTGAATTTAACCAACTGAATTTGGGATCATCCTTCTCTAACCAAATAGATCTAGTTAAATCTAAATTTAACTAATATTTATTTGATTTTATCCTCTTTCTCTCCATGATTATCTTCTGCAAAATAGACATTTAAGATAAGAAATTTAGCAAATTTATTTCATAATAAATGTGGAAATGTAATAAAGAATAATGCAATTAATTTGTGCAATCACACCCCGACACCTATCTTGCTCTTCCTTGAGCAAAACAACAAAACTAAATCAAATATTATTAGACTACTTTCGCAAGTCACTCGATTGCACTGAGCATGTGCAATAAGCCGTTATATCTCTAAGTTACCCCTAGAGGACGAGTTTTATCTCGAGATTTTTAGTGGATTTCACCCACAAAATCCATAAAGAAATAGAAAAATGTTTGTATTTTGAAAACACATTTTAAAAGAGAAAATATTTGAAATATTATTGTAAGAATTAAGTAATCTATAAGTTATAGGAAAATCAAAATTTTCATTTCTAAACTTACTCTCTATTCAAAAATTTGTTACCAATCAAAGTAAGGAGTCAAATTGTATTTCTCATCTAGTCTATTACTTTACCCTAAGTCATATGCACCTTCTTGACAGTGAAATTTTGACTAAGGGTTCTTTAACTCTAACTCTTATGCCTTATTTATTTTTTTATTTTTTTATTTTTGGTGGTATTATTCCTTAGTTCTATTAGACTTTCTAATCTACGCATGTAACGAGCCTTTAATCGGTGACTCCCAAACCAAACAGTCTTAGGGCACCGGGTGAGAAGATACCCCAAGGACTTAAGGACTCGAGCAAATAAGGCCACAAAACTATGGATTTTATTATATGAACTGACTTTAGGCGTGAATACTTATGCTTTATGAGGCACAAATACCCAGCTTAATCAGAGGATTTATATATATATATATTTTTCTTTTTCTTTTTTTTAAATAAGGCATAAGAATATTTATTTTTGAACCCTAAGTGTGTAAGTATATAAAGCATGCATATATTATCAAGGTAAAGATTAAGACTAAATTACTTTCACAAATTTTCTTCCTAACCTTAGAAATCAAACAAATGATCTTATTTTGACCAAGTATAAGAAATCCTAATTATGATTCTCCTATTCCTTAAAATTGATTTAATTTCTTACAAAAAATATGTCAAAATATTGTTTCTATTTTCAAAAAGTTTTTAAGAGTAAAGAAAACGTTAATAAAATTTTTAAATAATAAAAAGAAAACCTAAGTTATGTTAGAACCTCCCCCGCACCTATCCTCATGCATTGTCCTTAATGTATGAATTAACGCATAGATGCATGAAAAAGAAGAAAGGGAAGAAAAATATTACCTTAAGGTGGTGGTTTCGGTGGTGGTTTGATTAGTCCACGACATGCGACCTAATCTAATTTGCGTGGAGTTTGGAGGAACCCACCAGAAATCTCTCTAATATAACCCACTAAAATGATGTATATATGAATGATTTTGGTTAAGAATTTACCCCATTTAATTTTCAAATTTTCAAACTAATTTCAGAGTCATTATTATCAACACCTCTATCTCAAAATAGAGTATGAAAAGATGGAATGATTGATATGGAATCAGAAAGGGCATGAACTACAATCGACTCAGGAAAATGATTGAAGTCAAGTAAACGTTCAAGAGTCAAAATTTGTTTAGGAAGTGGGTCTAAATAAGGAAGTTGAAACTCAAGTCCACATTCATTTTTTCACAATAGAATGTGACTTTCTAAGATTGGTGATTCAAGTTCAAGAATGACAGATATGAGAATCAAAACTGACTCTAAAATATTGCTCAAATCAGGTAGCAAAACAGGAGTCCATATTGATTCAGAAATTTGAACTGGACCACAAATTTGAGACTTAAAGTCACATTCCTCATTGAGTTCAATTTCATAAAAATGAGAACTTTCCAATTTGTCAATAGGACTTTCAAAAGTATGAAATTGGTCAAGTTCAATATGATGATCATAAAAGATTGGTGATTCAATTTTTCGATGGACAGGAACAGGATCCAATGTGGACTCTAGAGAAGGATTGAAATCAGGTGAAGACACTGGAGTCATTATTGAATCAGGAAGTAGGATTGAATTACTAAGTTGAGGTTCAGGATCATATTCATTCTCAAGTTCAATTTCAGGAAAGGGATAACTTGCCAAAATATCAATGTGATTTTCAAAATTTGAGGTTTGGGCAAGTTCAAATGGGTGTGCTGAAATGGAATCTTGTTTTCGAAAACAACATGATTCTTTGACTCTATCAGAATGGTTAGCGACATCAGGAATGGTCAAAGGGTAAGAATGGAGAGTTTTGACCATTATATCTATGTCATGATTATGAGTGATTTGAGCCTGAGTCATGACTTTAAGCAGCTTTTCATAGTCGATTGGTTCATCGTTTTGTTGTGATTGGACTTGAAATGATGAAGTTTTGTTATGGAATTTATGGTGAAATCGTGAGTCCATCAGATTTTGTGTGTTGCTCGGACTCACGCATACTCATTTCCAAGATTGATGGTTTTCTATTTTGAACTGGTGGAAATGAGTATGAATCTTGAAAATATTGTGGAATTAGGGAGGCCTGAAATTCTCGTTCGGCCTCTTGTATGGCTTCTATACTCTTTTCTAGCTCAAATTTTTCTCCAATGGGTTGGTCTAGAAAGGAGTATTGGAAGTAAAATCGGAGAATGAATATTGTGAAAATTGTGGACAAGGTGGATAAGGAGGATAAGTTGGTTGAAAATTGGACTCGGGGCAGGTGAATCCCCATTGACTTTGTGAAGAGTTGAAATTATTTCAGAAATTACGGTCATAAGATTGGGGGCATGGGTTATATTGATTCGGATAAGTCCAACCCGGTGTATTTAGTTGGTTTATATTATAAAAATTCTGGTTGGAATTATCCGAGTCAAATGAGGTGAAATATGGATTACCATTAAAATTGAATAATTATTGTTATAAGCCATATCGCACAAGAAATGTCAAACACAAAAAAAGAAAAACAAACAAATAAGCAAACAAATAAAAAGAAAAAAATCTAACCTAAGTTAGGATGGAACTTAGACCTAGACGACTCCTAACTGGTTAGACTTTCCACGGGGGGTATATTGTCGAATCTGACCACAAGTTAATCGGCCAGGTAGGGACAAGATCGGTGGAAGGTATCCGTGCGTAAGCAACGGGCCTAATTATGTCAAACCACCAACCTTCGAGGTTTCGCCCCTCAATCCCCAACCTTAGACACCGATTTGGCAAGAGTTAAATTCAAATCAATTTCCCCCTTAGGACAGTCTCCTATATGAGTCTGAGATGTCTCTAGGGCCAACGTCTACTGAGTTTTAGTTAGGCTTGGGTTAGTGAGTGGGGAGAATGTTTATGGGATAAGGAAGGGTAATGACTTTCTCACCTTATCTTGTTTATAGGACAAGCCCTTAAGATTGATTGTGCAAAGTGTGCAAGATATAGAAAAGTAACATTTAACAAGCAAAAATCACTCAAGAATGTTTCTTAAATTATATGTTATGCATACGTACCTTTTTCTCCAGCACTCTTCAACAGTAATGTAAAATGTAAACCATTTAGACACGTGCCTAAATGCAAAGTCTAAACCGTTCTTAGCATTTAACAAACATCATTTTACTATTGAGATTAGAAAGTATGTACAGTGAGACAAACAAGAAAATAGATAGCTGCAGAAATTTAGCTTTGCAATTCAGCCAATCTTAAAAAATACAGGTTAGTAGTTCACTCAGATTTCCACTGGAACGTAGCAAATCTGAGGGATTCTGGGCTCTGCTTTCTTAAACAGAGCCCAGGGACACTTATATGTCCACTGCAGCAAAAATTTTCTTGTTGTTAAACCTGTACACCAAGAACAAAGAAGAGAGTTGACCAAAAATGTAAACTTTAAAAGAGAATTACTTACCGTCCCTCCCCGGCAACGGCGCCAAAATTTGATTGAGGTTTTTACCTGCACATAAAAATATAAAATTTCTGAAATACAAAATAAAGAGTGCAAGTACTCAATGCTACCGCAATAGTAATTGACTATGCGGGTCGTGACCCACAAGGAGGGACTAGCAATGGAAGCTTTTTTAGCAAGTTCTCTTTTAAGTTACAATCAATAGTTAAAAATCTTCTTTTAAATTTTTAAAAGAAAAGAAAAAATAAGTTAAAGTTAAGTTAAAAGGAAAGTGGTAGAATGAGAAGGTGGAGAAAATAGAAAATTGATATTTACAAAGAAATTGAAAAGAGTGATAGAAGAGTTGGGTGTTGATGGTGTTGGTAATCTAAATTAAAAAATTAAAAGAAAAGAAAGAAAAGCTAAACGAAATACTTACCTCTTAGGGCTGATGACTTACCTGGAACCCTTGCTGTTTTACCTTCCTTCGGAGGCAATCAACGCATAACCCATAAGATCAAGCTCAGTCCCCATTCGCATTACGTCATCAAGACGAACAAGAATGAAATGATACGGAATTTTTAGGAGGAGAACATCATCATGAAATATCGGTGGAACTCACACAAACATGGCTATATTGATGCTTCTAAGTTCACTTAGACATTCATCAAAACCAAAAGAAGAAAAGTAGAAATAGAAGAACATATAAACTAGAAAAGTATGAAGATGTTACCCTTGATTACTTGCAGAAACGATGAAAGAAAGGAGGAGGCTACATCAGTGTCACTCTCAACATAAGGCTCTCTCTTACTTACATGAATCTCAGTCTAACCTATGCTTACAAAGAAATAAAAAATTACATAAAAAGAAAATAAAAACTTACACTAAAAAGAATAAAAAACTGGCCTAAAATCTATCTCTGCATGGTCGTCCTTCTGCCTCTAATGTGTGGAGTATTTATAGGATATAAATGAATAAGGAAATGAGTCTAAAGATAAGGGGAGCTGACTGTTTCTGAATTTGAATCCTCCCCTTATCTTCAAACTTGATTTGATGTGAATATTTAGTTCTGATCTGCAGCTTGTTGGCGTATTGATTGATGAATATAACTTATCAAATGACAGCATTAGAACTAATGATCAACTTAAGAGTTGTCGCCCTTTAAGTCATCTTTCTGGATCATCTTGAATCATCATATTTGATTTTCGGTAGCGAAAGTTATGATTCAAATACTAAAATGTATCCAGTCAGAATCTGAGTCAAAATTGCTTCATCTCATCCATTGATCTTCTCTCTATCCATTTATCCTTTTGGATTTGGACTCTGTATTTGACATTATCCTCGGTTGATCTTTAGTTTTAACCACTTGATTTACCAAAAACTGAATTTAATCAACTGGATTTGGGATCATCCTCCTCTAACCAAATAGATCTAGTTAAATCTGAATTTAACTGATATTTATTTAATTTTATTCTCTTTCTCTCCATGATTATCTTCTGCAAAATAGACATTTAAGAAAAGGAATTTAGCAGATTTATTACATGATAAATGTGAAAATGTAATAAAGAATAATGTAATAAATTTGTGCAATCAGTATACAATGAGCTAAATAAAAAAATTAATAGTAGAAAAATCTAAGCTTTGTAATGCATCCACCCTGCAAGAAAGAAGGGTGAGTAATCCACTCAACTTGTCGCGGAAACGCATCTTTTGCCGCTTTTGCACAGCAAGGTTGAGGCTTTCTAGGCTCTGCTTTCTAGAGCAAAGTCCCAGAGCCACTTATGTGTTTATGCTACTCTTGTTTCCTTTAAATCAGTCCCTACACACAAAAACAGAGAAGAAAAATTTTAACTGTTAGGTAAACTAAAAGAAAAACTTAGCGTCCCTCCCTAACAACGACGCCAAAATTTGACTGCAAAGTTAATTTACCGTATAGCTTAGGGTTAACGGGTCGTATCCACGAGCAGAAATGTGATGCAAGCGTTTCAGTTTTTTTATGAAAAACAAGTTTTAGTGTTGATGTTTTTAGAAGAAAAGAAGATGGAGTGTAGAGAAGTGATTCAAAGAAAAATTAAAGATTTAGAATAAGTTTTGGAAAACATTATTTTTAAGAAACTTGAAAGTCATGTTGTTTGTATTTAATAAAAAAGAAGATTTGGGCTCACTAATCTTTACTCAACTCTAAATTTTTCTGTTGAAAGTTCAATTGCCTTAAGATGATCATAGGCAAAAGTTTAATCTTATATTTAAAGAGAAGTCAAGTAAAACACATATGATAGATTTTAGAAATTGGACTCTAATTTTGAAATCGTTCTTAAGTTCAATGTTAAACCATCAAGGCAATTAAGCAAGTATGGAATAAAAACAAGTTTTTTAAAAGATTAACTTCAAAGTGTAAGTCAAAAACCAATCCCATCCTCATGTGCCTTCAAAAATACTCGCTAAAAAGCAAGGCTTAAACTAAGGCATTCAAATATTCCATTGGGTCTTTTAATTAAAACCGATCAAGAGTATAATTAGAGAGAGGAGATTAGTGAGCCCAGAATGAGGGAATTTAATTACGTATGGCAAATAAATAACAACTAGAAGAATGATTAATAAACATACCATCACAAAGAGAAGGAAATGAAGAAGTGTCTCGAACCTTTATTGATATCACGTTCAATCTTCGATTATAACATTTTCTCTCTATCACTTTGTTTCTGGCCTAAGCTAGAAAGCCATAACTGAGATACAACTTCTTATAAACATCTAACAATGATCCTAAACCCTAAAATAAAGGAAAATTTTAATCCTAGTCTTTTATCGATCCGAACTCAGTAATAGGAGAATTCAGATTCGTATTGGCTGTGGACCCGATGCGCTGGCAATTCAAAGACCGACGTATTAGATGGTTCAAAGATCCGGACCGGTTCATGCAGTACAGACCCGACGGTGATTCGGATCCGAAACCCCGTCATTTCATGTGAGTGTTTACTTTTATTTTATTGTTATTTACTATTCAGTGAATGTTTTATTTGTTTTCAGTAGATTACATTTCTGTTTAATTATTATCATGTTCAGATATTATTTGTACATGTAAAGTATTGTTCATGATCATGCTTACTTCTATGATATCTATATCAGAGTAGCAGTGTTTTGAGACTGTAATGTACTCGATAAATTGTCGACTTGATATTTGGATTAGTTATTCAATAGTTGATTCTTGAATTTATTAATGGATTTAATTAGGATAAAGCTTGACTCGAGGTTGGGATGGATCAGATTGGTGGAATAGTAGATCTTAAAGATGTGTAGTGGATTACTAGACTGGTATTGTCATACGGAGAGAGAGTTTAGATAAATTACAGATGATTAATTAGATATATCAGGACCTTTACATGATTGTTCATTCGATATTGTATCATTGGGACATTATTACTATATCATTTCATCTGTAATTTTTACCATTTCGGATTTAGGACTAGTTGTATTATACCTTAAACTATGACTTGACTTGATATTGTGATTGACCTAGTTTGTGTATGTTAATAGATGATATATTTTATGTGAGTATTTATCAGGCAGTTATTTGGTGATTATTTTGATGGGAATTCAATTGGATACTGTGGATTCTTCAATAGGATGTATCTTTATTAAAATACTAGATCTTAGACTTGGATCATCAGTAGTCTCGATTGGAGTGGAGTTGACTTTGGGTTGAGAAATATGTATTTGATTGGATTGGTTAGAACAAGTGGTTTAGACATGTATACAGTTGGATTGTTACCTAATATATGTATCTTATGATTGACCTTTATAAAGTGAGAGTGTGTGATGATCTTGATCGATTATTTTAATGTTATTCAATAGTGAGGATATGATTAGATGTAACTAACTGTTTATGTTGGGACATATTGGTGACTAAAAGATAGATATAGTGATAATTTAAAGGACTCGAGGAGATCGACAGGAACGAGATAACTGATTATTGATTTATTGAGTTCGTGGTTTACTATATCAGATATTTTGTTATGGACTTAATATTTGATGTTGACGATGACTTTATTAAGATTATGAGTTCAGGTATCAGTTACCGTTAAATTCTTAGTACCAATGAATGAGATTTTAATCGATTCTAGATGAGACTGTACAGTAAGGAATCAGAATTCAGACATGTTACTGCTTTATTTCATGTTATTGAAAATTACTGGGAAAACATTGTTAGACCGTAACCCGATGTACAGTTTTATTGTTTATCGTATACACGGTTATTGCTACTGTTTACTGTCATTGTTAATGTTTATCATGTATACGATTACTGTTTAGTGTTATACTGTACAGTTAATGTCACTGTATCATCCCAGTGATATAAGCAACATGAAAAATTCATTGAT
Organism: Agave tequilana; assembly: GCA_038442645.1. NCBI lineage: Eukaryota > Viridiplantae > Streptophyta > Magnoliopsida > Asparagales > Asparagaceae > Agave > Agave tequilana. Next base: position 151,357 of record JAVJIF010030784.1, on the reverse strand, counting down.
TTAACTAATAATGTAATTGAACAACTTACACTGAGGTAGGAGAAATTGATGGAGAAGACAACGTCTATACTTTGGGTGGACCTAAAATACAGCTTGCGCAACCGAGATAGAGTTCTATTGCACGAATCCCGAGAATGACTGGCATCCCATACTGTTATTGTTTTATTGTTACTATACTACCTGGCGGTACGATCTGGTTTAGCGCTAGGAGTCTGGGCCGTAGTCCCTGGAATGTACGGGACCCACCTAAAATATGGATAATGTCTCCAACCGATCAGTTTCAATAACTTAGAACCCTGATTGACACATGTGGTAGACGTAGTATGGGATGCGTCTATTACAGGTGGCAATTGATGTTCCTGACATAATTAATAATAATAAACTGTTCATAATATACTATAATTGACATGTGATCACTTGTGATATAAATTTAATGATAGACGCTATAATGTATATGCCATGATTGACACCTGATTGTATTCATCACCTGATTGTACACCTGACTCTAGCACTGACTATCTTTATTACTGTTCATTTATGTTTCATATGTTATTTCAGTCTTATTCTGTATATTTTTTTATAGTATTATCATAGTATGCTCACACGTTATATGCACGTGCACCTTTTTTCTTATTTTACACACTTATTTAGAGTTTCTGACTCTCTTGATTTGTACATTCAGGTCTATGTATGTTAATTTGCTGATCAGTTATTTGAAGAGGATCACATGCATTACGTCTGGAGCCATAGTTCCCTTTGCTTGATCCTCCAACTTTGGTATCTTTTCATGCTTATTCTTATTGACTCTGTTACTCTTTGTATTCTGAACTCAGCTTTCATTCCATTTCGATTATTCATCATGTGTAGAAATTTATATGTCATATTGTAGTGATATTTTATACCTTCATAGTTGATTGATATATCTTGTTCAGGTTATTTTAAACTTAGCGTGTATATGTAGGGTATTTTTCTCGCGTATATACGTCACCGACTCTCGTCGCGACTATATTTATACGTATTTTGAGAAGTGAAACATGAAAATTTGTGTCATGCATGCATATGGTTTGAATTCTACTATACTGTTTGTTTCATGTATGAGTAAATGATTAGGATTCCAGTCAGCTGGTACACACGTGATTCTTGGAATCAGGTTTTGTTTTTCTGTTTGCTTCAAAGATGTGCGCGTTTTGAGTGTTGAAACAAATGAATTGGAGGCATACCTGAATTACCATATTGAATTAACAACAAGCAAGGAAATTTAGTATTTTTCTTTTTGAAGTCATAATTTCTAATGGAGATCCAAAGAATGTTTTGTTAAAATTTAAGGTATCTTTATCCATTCGTTTGCGTTCCCTACCCCATTTGATGTGTTTTCCCTAAAGAAAAATTCATTAGCTCAAGTACGGTAGCTGGTATTATTCATCACCAGGGAGGTAACTCCTTGCATTGAGAAAAGATGACCAAAAGCCATAACCATCCCAATGTAAGGATTACAATTCTGAAATTCCAAGCGCATACAAACCAAATACATCGCTGTAATTCATTTGATCAACGCTCCGCTCCAAGAAAAAACATTACATACAATATGAATTAGAGTTGCATTTCCTTATTTCTAAATTCTGTCACCTGATGAAAAAATATAATTTCGGATTCCTTGCAATCACATCGGCCCTAAGCACCCATTTTGATGTATTTCATTGCTTTCTTTACTTGTGTACGAACAACAATTAAATATAAAAATATGTTCTAATCTATTCCAAGTATCTCCAGAAAGCAAGTGCGCACAGAGATGCCATACATTGTGCTCCCTAGAGTTTTGGCAGTTTCTAAAATAGTACAGGATTCATATATTGGTCTCAAAATTTATATTTGTGTAAAATTAAGGAAAATATTTTGAATATAGAACATGATAAATAATACAAATTTTGAAGCTTGTCTATATGCTCGCTCCTATTTTAGGACGTTGCAAGCACAATTCTGCATGCAATTAGGCTAGGCAGCTAACAATGCCCAGTTAAGACATTTTCACAAGTATTAAAAGAATCTTGATATTCCTTGTAACTTTCACTTCTTTTTTATAACTGTATAACTATTATACGATTAACAATTTGGAATGTTGCAAAAATTCATATATTCAAACTGATAAATATGTTTCATATCAATGCCATTTGTACTATTGAGGTTATTTGTTCCTACATGTGTTTTGTCAACAAATGTAAACAAAAAGATTTTAATGATGTACACATAATTTCTTCTTCTTTTTAACATACACGTTGTACTTAATATATATTACATAACTTGTTCTTAATGAATATCTATATATTGGTATATAGATTTCACAGCTTTTATGCATGAGATCATGATAGCATATGACTAATGAAGGGAAGTGGGGATGAATAGACTACCTACATCAAAGTCAGATAGAGGTTACCAATTAAGCCAATGGTATCCATGCAAATTATGATTAAAATGATTTGGGAAACCGCCATCATCATAGAACCATTTGAGGTCTTCTTATCAATATTTGGTACGGCAAGCTGGCTACAATGAAATATGATCAGGAACTCCTTTTAGACTTTCAACCCATCAAGCTAACAAGCATATTTTCAATCAAAGAGAAGACTATCAGTGCACATTTTATGAAAAAGAGAAGATATTTGAATGCAACAAAATATTGAGTGGCTCTCCAGTACAGACAAATGTCCGTTTATGCAAGAAAAGTAGCCCTGATATTAGGTTATATTCCATTAATTTAGGGTTGGAAGTTATGGATATTCATTTAACTCATTTCAAAAACTGCTAAATATAAACTTGACTATCTTCAAATCCCTTGAGGTGATGAAATCCTCTCAATTCTACAACTTCTCACTGTTGATTCTTCTATAAAGTTAAATATCTTTAAATTCCATGGCAGTAAGTAATGATATCTTCTTCATTTTATCTTTCCTTTCTGATGCTTCAATCCAAATCAATGTGGCCTCCCCCAACCGTTGCATAAAATAGTATTCCTATAGATCTTCCGGTCCCCAGTTTTTGTACATAAAAATTTGTATGTATTTTCCATCCTCAGAGAAAACAACTCATGGATATCAAAGTAGGGATCAAAAACCCTTACAGTGTTCATTCCTAGTTGTACTAAATTACTAGTTCCTCTATGCTCACAATATACCTGGCATTTATTTCAAACACTATACACCATAGAATAAAGTGGGTAATTTCTTATCTTCCCATTTAGGTAAATACACACCATAATAAAAAAGAGTGTTAAATAGAAAAATTAAATCAAGATTAATTAAGGATAAATGTGTAAATATGACGATAACAATGCAAAATTGAGATGCAATCACACATAAATGCATAGGATTGAAATATTTAGGAAGGATTGGGGTGAAAAAATTGAATTTTAATCTTTAAGGAAAATTGATTAAATTTCTTGATTGTATGTTTAAACTTGTTGGAAACCTATGAATTTAATTGCTAGTGATTGTGAAATAGAAAAAAATTCTTTTCTTTTTCTTTTCTTTATTTTCAGTTTTTCTTATTTTTATTATCCTTTTTATCTTAGTCTTTTCTTATTTATTATTTCTTTTGCCAGATGTTGTGGGTGCAATTCACTGGAAACCCTCACAAGACAAACACCTCCTCTAAGGATAACTTAGAGGTTTAACGACTTGTTATACATGCTAAGTCCAATCGTGATTCCTACGAAAGTGAGTTAGTTTAGTTTTTTTTCATTTTGTTTTCCTCGAGGGCAATTAAAAGATAGGGGTGGGGAGTAATTACATATCAATTCTGCATATTTATCTTTTATTAAACTCTACTATTTAACTCTCTTTTTATTATGAGTGTGCAGATACTTATTTAGGTAGGAGATTGAAAAGGAAACTCCAAAAAGCCCAAAAAAATCAATTAAATTCGGATTTTAATGTAATCTTAATTAAATTCAGAGTTCTAGATCAATTCAGATTAGGATTTAGACTACACATTTTTTAATATTTTGATCATCGCTACAGAAACTCAAATCCGATGATCCAAGGTACTCTAGAAAGAGGACTTAAAGAGATAAAATTTTTATGTTAACCACTATTTTTAATTTAGTCATTTGATGAGTCATATTTAGCAATCAACACGCAGCTAGCTACAGACCAATTCAGAATTAAATTTTCACATTAAACTAGAGTTGGATTAGTCCTAATGTATATCTTGACTCTGAGATCTATTTAAAGAGCTGAAATCTCTCATAATTGTTCATCTTATAGCAGAGATCAAAGAGCTAGGGTTTTAGTTTAGTTTAGTTTTCTTCCAAATTTCAGTTTTAAATTTTCTAGTTTTAGTTCAAGAGTAATTTTGTGAGAAAGGAGCGATTATACTTGAAAGTGACAGATTCAATACAAGGTTTCAGTTTTTTTCCAATTCTCTTTTGTTTATTACTTAATTTCAATTATACAACCCTTTTATTCTCTTTGCTTTGCTTTAATCAAGAGTAATTAAATCTCTTCATTGCTTGCTAATTTCTAAACACCACTACATCTAATTCTTTGCTTGAATATTGATTGAATCATATGTATGCTTTGTGGTTATGCAAGTGCTCTTGAAGGCGTATGAGGACGGGTATTATTTTATTATTTGCTAAACTCTAGTCAATTATTTTTCTTATTCTATACTTGGATTGCCTTGATAGTTTAATTAAATTTTGATTTTTCTTATTCTATACTTAGATTACCTTGATAGTTTAATATTAAATTTCGATTAAGTAGTGATAGAAGTAGGAGTTTTTACTATCTTAGATGTCTTCCTTGATGCTTGTGCAACTCCAAGATGATTTCTTGATTTGAAGTAAATGAATATTCTCTTAAAGGTTAGTAAGTTAGTGGTGTGTTAGATGATTATTAAGCTTTAATCTTTCCAATATTTTCTAAATATAAAATCTTTTTTCTTTTTAGTTCAAACCCTAATTTCAAAATCCTAGTTTTCTAAAACCATCAATAAAAACAAAACAATTTTCTTTTTTTTTTTCTTTTCTATTTTAGTTTCTTAAGCAGAGAAGAAGAATATTTTAAGGACCGTACTGAAAAGCATGCATCGCATCCCTTCTTGTGGATCACGATCCGTATAGCCATTTCTACTATGGTTAAATTGCGCAAACTCAGAAACACACACCTGCTTTCAGATAACATCTTTCTAAACTCTCTGTTTTTCGACAATCAGTTTGTTGGCCCAATGGCCTTCCACTCTAGTTTTGATGATGATCAACTCATGTAGTTATGTTTACTAATATTCTTGTGTTTCTAAGTTTCAGATCATTAACAGGATATTAGTTGGTGATTAGCTTCAACAAGGAGTTTAGAAGCTATTCATGGTGATTCCAGGGCCAAAGCTTCAAGTTCACACTTTGCCTAGCCCATGGATGGAGTTTTGGAGCAAGTCTACTTGAAGATGAAGATCGTCAAGAAGACTTAGGTATCCTAGTTTTGATAGAGTTTTAGATCCATTTGTAAAGCTTAGTTTAGTTGATATGCTCAAGTGAACACAAAACACACACGTTTCATGATTTGGTTTTTGGTTTTCATGAATAATAGATCAAAACAAGTTTACCTTGTACTTATGTATATTAGATATGGTCTAGATATACATACATGCTTTAAACTTGCTAGACAAACTTATTTTGACTATCCTATTCATGTTTTGGAAAAATCAAGTTTGATAAAAATACAAGTTTTGTTTTTGATAAAATTGGCAAGACACAAAAATGAATTGATATGTTGATATATTGTCTTGAAATTTTTATCACATGTTTATGTTTCAACATAAAATGATAAAACAAGTTTTATGGAATTTTCAGAAATGATAAAAGGTTTTTATAAAATATTTTTCTAAAATTTTCTGACCTTGTTTTGTGCTGACAGGCTGGTCGGTCGACCGTGACGGTCGACCGCACCAACGGCCGGTCGACCGTTCCGGTCGACCGACGTGCACAGACGTGCACGTCTGTTAGGCACAGACACGGTCGACCGGGACGGTCGACCGAGTTGAGAGCTCTGCTCTCGGGTTTTATCGGTCGACCGGGCCGGTCGACCGCAGTTGCCCAACGGTCATAATTCTGACCGTTGGCGGTCGACCGGACCGGTCGACCGGCAGTCTGTCAGACTGCCAACTCAGCCTAACGGCTAGTTTTGTATAGGGGCTATATAAACCCCATCTCTTTGGGGATTTTAGCCAAGTTTTTTAAGAGGAAAAATACTAGTTTTCTGAAGTGTTTAAAAGAGTTTTCAAAAGAGTTTTAAGTGCAAAAACTTCTCATCTTTATTGTTTTAGGGTTTTTGGAAAATCAAAGAAAAATAGGTTTTTGGGATTTTTGCTTAGATCTTCAATTCTATCATATTGCAAGTATTTTCCCAAAGATTTTTCTTTGTTGCTTGTTTCTAAAAACACTTGTTTTCCACACTTGAGTTATCTTCTATCCTAAACTATTAGGATCTTGTTTTTGTGGAAAAAGATAAGAGAAAAAGAAAGAGAAGTGTTTGAGGTTGTTTGTTGTAAATCTCATTGTTGTAAACACCCTTATATTTGTGAATCCCTCTTCGGTAGAGGTGATCGGGTGATTGTGTTGTGGATCCCTCTTAGGTAGAGGTGATAGTGTTTGGTTGTGAGCCTCTTCGGTAGAGGTGTGTGGATTGGTTGTTGTATTGGCTACGGGCCTTACCCCTCGGTTGTGAGGTGGTTGTTTTAGAGAGGAGTTTGGTACTCCTAGAGTTGTAAGAAATCCTCTTTGGTAGAGGTTCCCTCGGTGGGAGTTGAGTTAGTGGAAATCCTACACGGTGGTGTAGGCGGGGATGTAGAGCAAGGTGCTCGAACCTCGAAATAAATCTTGGTGTTTGCGTTTTGATCCATTGTCTCTCTAACTCTCTCTCTTATAATTGTGCAAAGCATCATACTCATCATCATATCATACTTGCTTGTGTTGAGCATTGATTCATTCATATCTTATACATTGCTTATGTTGCCTTGCATCTTTTATATTGCAATTCATTCTTATATGCTCGGCTTGATTGTGTGTATTTCATATTGCTTGGATTTCTTGTGTGTGTGTGTGCCTAACTTATACTCATCCAACAAGAGCTTCACATAGCACCTCAACCCATTTCAAGGGGAATCAAGGGGAGTTAGTCCAGAGCCTCGCAAGGGGAATTCGGCTACACTTGTTGTATTGTATTAGTTTGTGCATAATTTGCATTAGCTTCCGCATTTAGTGCACTTAGTTTGCATTAAGTTTCTTAGATTAGCACTTACACCTATTCACCCCCCCTCTAGGTGTTTTTTTCAATTGGTATCAGAGCTAGTGCTCCTGATACTTAGGCTTAACATCCTAGGAGTGATCCATTTTCTTGCTAATCTCATTTGCATTTGTTTGTTTGCACATTCATATATAGTTTACCATGGACTTCATGACCCCTCCTAGCTTTGACCCTTCCAACGTTGATGTTTGGAAGTATAGGATGTCCATGTACCTAAAGACCCTAGGTTTGCATGTCTTCCTTGCCGCCACCAAGAGATGTTATCTTGGTGATGGTAATCATATAGGGGCTAATACACAAGCCCTAGAGGCCATTAGAAGCACTCTTCCTAAAGATTATCTCTTATGTGTTTCTAACTTTAATTCCGCCTTTGCAGTGTGGAACAAATTGACAACCACCACCACCTCGGAGCTTCAAGTTCAAATTCAAGAAGAGGAATCTAGTGGAGAATCCGATCCACAATGCTTCATGGTCCAAGGGAATGACTCCCTTGAGGTACATTCGGAATCCCACCTAGATAGTAATGATTGTGCTAGTTCTTCAAATGATTATGTTGATCCCCATGCCTTAAATGAAGAACTATCTATTGTTTGTGAAAAACTAATAGAAAAATATAACTTGTTGAAAAAGAAGAGTCTAGGCATTAATAATGAAAATAAAAATTTGATTGCTAGACTTGATGTTGTTTTGCAAGAGAAAGAGGAGATTACTAATGAAAGGGATTCATTAAAATCTCAACTTGGTCTTGCACTTAAAGAAAATGAGTTTTTGAAAAATAAAAATGATTGCCATGTTCTTTTGAAGAAAAATGAAAACTTGTCTTCAAAAATTGATTTTGTTTTAAAAGAGAATGTTGATTTGAAAAATAAAATTATTTCTATTTCAAATGAGTTGAATGCTTGCCTAGATAAGAATATGGTTTTGAAAAATAAAATTGATGCACATGTTTGCCATGCTAGTGTACCTTCTTCATCTAGTCTACCTAATGCATGTACCTCTTCTTCTAAGATTAATAATGATATATCCATGCTTAAGAAGAAGGTAGATTGTTTGGGCTCCACTATGAGCCAATGTGCTAAGAACCATACACGCTTGGAATCCTTGGTTCGAAAGAAACAAGTTCCATCTTTTCATGCACACCCTACACGGCATAGACATGCTCCACACGGACACCATCAATACATGTATGCTCATGTGTACACTTGTACACATTGTGGACGTAAGGGCCACCTTGCTAGATTTTGCTATGATAGATTACATACTCCTAATTTAGCAAAGAAATTTATTTGGGTTAGAAATGAGACTAACCCCCATGGACCCAAAAGAGTATGGGTACCAAAGACCACCCCTCCTTTGTTTAATATAGGTGTGGGCTCTCACATGACGTGAGAGTGATGACACCTTGGAGTGGATGCGTTCCGGACTTCATGGAAATCAAATTGGATGCATCACTTTCAAGGGAAGATTTGGTGGAGGTGACCACCATGTTTTGGAGACAAGGAGAGTTGCTTCTTCGGTTTTGGTAACAATCCTTTACTCCCATTTATTATGTTTACATGCTTTCCACTTCATTGTTTATAGCGTGTTTTGATAATTTATAGCATATTTTATTGTCTATGGATTAGTATGTTCATTCCATGTTTATTAGATCCTTGACATACATGTATAGTATTTGAGACACACATGCTTATTTGATTCACATTTAGTGTTCTCACCGTTTGTTTAGCTATAATGTACATCATGAATCTAATACATGTGAATTTATATAGTAATCATGTTTTAGTTCTTATGATGTTGATTTCTAGCTTGTTTTGATACTCCTTGTGGTTATGACATGTTTAAATGTGGATTTTGTCAAAACTTGTGTTATACATGTACAAATAGTGAGTTACATTTGTTTTATATGCAATTGAACTTCATGCTCATTTGTATTCACTATATGTACACGCATGAGCTAGTTTTGATGATTCGTTCATTTATACTTGTTATACCTATTTGCATGTATATGTAGTTTAAAATTCAAATAAAAGAATTTTGATGAATTTTGTATGTGTTTTAGTTAGAAATATAGTATTCGTGTTTGTTTTGATGCTCAATGACTTGATTACATGTTTAAGTGTTAGATTTCATTAAGACTAGGAATTATACTTGTACATATAATGGGCCACAAATAAATCTATGTATGTTTGGGCTTGATTGCTTATTTGAACCCATTACATGTGTTAGTATAGTCTAGTTTTGATGATTCATACATTTTAAACTTGTATTCCATTTTGAATTTGTTTTATGATTGTGTGTTTCACTTCATGTATATGTTTGTATTGCCAAACTTTAAGATATACATGTATACCCCTTGAGTCATTTGCCTTTCATGCAAATCTATATTTGGACTCAATTGTGTTTAGGGATATGTATGTATACTTCATGTTTGACAATTCATACATATACCTTGAAATGAAATTTGTTGTGATGAAAATTTAGTTTTTCATGATTCATGTATTTATGTTTAACTTCATGTATATGTCCATCTAGTTCAAACTAATCTTATACATATACATCTTTTTGAGCCACGTGCCTTCATGAATATTCATTTAGTGGACTCGTTGAGTTTTGGATATGTATGTATATTTTAGCTTGTATTAGACATACATATGCCTTGAAGATTAAATAAGGAGTTTTATATGATTTTTCATGTTTTTGATGGAATTATGTTTTAAGGAATAATTGAGCTTAATGAAATATTTTTCATGATTATGATCTTCACATATTATTTGTACACTCATATCTATTGCTCATGTTTTGTTTCTCATGAGTTATGCTTTATTGGTTAGAGTGATGATTATCATGTGAATTTCAATTTTGTTTTATTCCTTGCTTGAAGGATTTCGTGCTAGTTAACAAGTTTTCCATTTAACTAGTTGCGGTGTTCTTCATTTTGGTAGTAATTTTCAAACAAAACTACATTTTCAAATCTATCTTTGAAAACCCCTACCTTCCAAGGGAGGTTGGATGGGAGATCATGGTCATGTATGCCTTATATTGAAAATCATTTAAAACTTGAACCTTGATTGGGTGGTAGATGATATGAGATATACACATGCTTTTGATTCAATTGGTATCATTGAACTATTTCAATTGGTATCATTTTGATCTTCTTGTATACTCATATATTTGTTTATGTATGTATGCTTCAATTTCAATGGTATCAATTTCTATGGTATCTATTTTCCATACATATATATATGTTTGTGTTTATGCTAGTGCTTGAGTTTCAATTTTGTTTAAATTGATTACTTTTAAATTGTTATCAAGACTATGCATTTTTAGTTTGTATTTCATAAAGGGGGAGAAAATTTCATTTTGTATTTCAATTGGTATTTGTACTCCCACTCTTTATGATTAAAAGTTGTTATTTTAAACATATGATATCAACATCAAATTTGTTTATATGTTTTAAAATGAACAATTCTTACAATTGGTATCAATGTTTCTATGTAAAATCTTTTCAATTGGTTAAACATAACAAATTTTGAATACTTTTAGTATCAAGATTCATGTTTTAGGAATTCAAGATTTATGTTTAATTACAATTGGTATCTCATATGTTGTTTAAAGAAAATATTCAAAGTTTTGATTTGTATTTCCTATATGCAAGGAGAGCTTAACATCTCTCTTACATATAGATTCATGTTGAGTATATTATAAATTGAGGAGCTTGACAACTCTTCTTTATATGATATACGTGTGTAGGGGGAGCTTCACATCTCCTCTTATGCATTACATAATATGTGTTATGAATTGGGGCTTGTCATCCTTTCTTCATGTAATGCATATGTGTAGGGAAGCTAACTTAGCATCTTCCTCTTCATGAATGTATATAGCATATAACATATATTGATCCTTGTTTATTGGTATCAAGATACTTCATTGACATATTTTTTAATTGATATCATGTTTGTAGTCACCCCTTATTGATTTTTTTTGTTTTAGACAAAAAGGGGGAGAACATTGTTTGCATTGTTTTGATTGACAAAAAGGGGGAGAAAGATCTTTACCCCTCATTTTATCTATGGTTTTGATTGTTTACCCCTTTGTTGATGATTGACAAAAAGGGGGAGAATTATTATTTGAGAGTTTAACATGCATATATAAAACTCAAATACTTCTATGCATGATTGGTACATGTTTTTTTTTATGCATGCTTATGTTTATGCATATATTATGTTTTAATCTCAAGAATCTCAAGTAAGTTTAATTGATTTAAGTTTAATTGATTTATAGAGTTTGCTTTGTAATTGGTATCTAGAACCAATTATTGTTTATGCATATGCATGTTTCATGTTTGATATTCATTGCATATTTATTGTTTATCCCTATGCATGAGTTAAGGGGGAGCTTCCTTGAAGCTTATCTTAATCCATGCATATATAACTCCATGAGTTTTGTCATCATCAAAAAGGGGGAGATTGTTGGCCCAATGGCCTTCCACTCTAGTTTTGATGATGATCAACTCATGTAGTTATGTTTACTAATATTCTTGTGTTTCTAAGTTTCAGATCATTAACAGGATATTAGTTGGTGATTAGCTTCAACAAGGAGTTTAGAAGCTATTCATGGTGATTCCAGGGCCAAAGCTTCAAGTTCACACTTTGCCTAGCCCATGGATGGAGTTTTGGAGCAAGTCTACTTGAAGATGAAGATCGTCAAGAAGACTTAGGTATCCTAGTTTTGATAGAGTTTTAGATCCATTTGTAAAGCTTAGTTTAGTTGATATGCTCAAGTGAACACAAAACACACACGTTTCATGATTTGGTTTTTGGTTTTCATGAATAATAGATCAAAACAAGTTTACCTTATACTTATGTATATTAGATATGGTCTAGATATACATACATGCTTTAAACTTGCTAGACAAACTTATTTTGACTATCCTATTCATGTTTTGGAAAAATCAAGTTTGATAAAAATACAAGTTTTGTTTTGATAAAATTGGCAAGACACAAAAATGAATTGATATGTTGATATACTGTCTTGAAATTTTTATCACATGTTTATGTTTCAACATAAAATGATAAAATAAGTTTTATGGAATTTTCAGAAATGATAAAAGTTTTTATAAAATATTTTTCCAAAATTTTCTGACCTTGTTTTGTGCTGACAGGCTGGTCGGTCGACCGTGACGGTCGACCGCACCAAGGGCCGGTCGACCATTCGGTCGACCGACGTGCACAGACGTGCACGTCTGTTAGGCACAGACACGGTCGACCGGGACGGTCGACCGAGTTGAGAGCTCTGCTCTCGGGTTTTATCGGTCGACCGGGCCGGTCGACCGCAGTTGCCCAACGGTCATAATTCTGACCGTTGGCGGTCGACCGGACCGGTCGACCGGCAGTCTGTCAGACTGCCAACTCAGCCTAACGGCTAGTTTTGTATAGGGGCTATATAAACCCCATCTCTTTGGGGATTTTAGCCAAGTTTTTTAAGAGGAAAAATACTAGTTTTCTGAAGTGTTTAAAAGAGTTTTCAAAAGAGTTTTAAGTGCAAAAACTTCTCATCTTTATTGTTTTAGGGTTTTTGGAAAATCAAAGAAAAATAGGTTTTTGGGATTTTTGCTTAGATCTTCAATTCTATCATATTGCAAGTATTTTCCCAAAGATTTTTCTTTGTTGCTTGTTTCCAAAAACACTTGTTTTCCACACTTGAGCTATCTTCTATCCTAAACTATTAGGATCTTGTTTTTGTGGAAAAAGATAAGAGAAAAAGAAAGAGAAGTGTTTGAGGTTGTTTGTTGTAAACCTCATTGTTGTAAACACCCTTATATTTGTGAATCCCTCTTCGGTAGAGGTGATCGGGTGATTGTGTTGTGGATCCCTCTTAGGTAGAGGTGATAGTGTTTGGTTGTGAGCCTCTTCGGTAGAGGTGTGTGGATTGGTTGTTGTATTGGCTACGGGCCTTACCCCTCGGTTGTGAGGTGGCTGTTTTAGAGAGGAGTTTGGTACTCCTAGAGTTGTAAGAAATCCTCTTTGGTAGAGGTTCCCTCGGTGGGAGTTGAGTTAGTGGAAATCCTACACGGTGGTGTAGGCGGGGATGTAGAGCAAGGTGCTCGAACCTCGAAACAAATCTTGGTGTTTGCGTTTTGATCCATTGTCTCTCTAACTCTCTCTCTTATAATTGTGCAAAGCATCATACTCATCATCATATCATACTTGCTTGTGTTGAGCATTGATTCATTCATATCTTATACATTGCTTATGTTGCCTTGCATCTTTTATATTGCAATTCATTCTTATATGCTCGGCTTGATTGTGTGTATTTCATATTGCTTGGATTGCTTGTGTGTGTGTGCCTAACTTATACTCATCTAACAAGAGCTTCACATAGCACCTCAACCCATTTCAAGGGGAATCAAGGGGAGTTAGTCCAGAGCCTCGCAAGGGGAATTCGGCTACACTTGTTGTATTGTATTAGTTTGTGCATAATTTGCATTAGCTTCCGCATTTAGTGCACTTAGTTTGCATTAAGTTTCTTAGATTAGCACTTACACCTATTCACCCCCCCTCTAGGTGTTTTTTTCACAGTTGGCCTGGGGGTGGATGGAACGCTGACGAGATTGGTGTAATTGCTACGATCTTCATGTGTGAAGTTGTTGTAATGACTGCGAATGTAGGCGCTTGATTGTTGGGATTTTCCCAAAAATCCTGCCCAGCCCATAACTGCCCAGGACATTATGAACATGGGAGAAGTCAGACTGTGTAACTAAACACGAAAATCAAGAAGGCTTGTTTCTGTAACTATTTATGCGCGAAGATCAAGAAGGGCAATTGTTGTAACTATCTTGCTCAGAGCGAAAGTCTCTGAAATGGAGTTGATCTCAAAACGGTTGGGAGCATGAGAGTTCTCGAAGCGGAGGTGTCTTTGGAAGGAGGAGACGCCTCGGGAACATTTGAGTGTCCTCGAAAGGAGGAGCGATTTTGGAAATAGCTGAGTGTCCTCGGAAGGAGAAGCGACCTCGGGAATAGATGAGTGTTCTCAAAAGGAGGAACAACCTTGGGAGCCTTTCTCGGCTTCGAAAAGATTTTCTTACTTTCTTCTCGGGCCCGCAATGGGCTTGCCAATATGTCAAGTTTATTACTCATTCAGGATGCTCTAACGAGGTGGAACACACATCATGATCCTAATGAAGAGCAAAATTTGACCACTACAGATGCCTTTCCACCTCTACTTTCTCGGCGTCTCTGAGAGAGAAGGAGGAAGCAGACTAATTCGATCTTTTAGAATGACGACCCCTCTGAGTAGTTAGAGCATCCTCTATACTTTGTGGAAAGAGAAATTGAGGTGACTTTTCGTATTCTAAACTCTTCTGATGGTTGATGCAGGTGAGGATCTGACTCATTATTGTGTATATTTGAAACCTGATCCGAACGTACTTGTTGGCCCAAAGGCCCATCACTCTAGCTTTGATGATGATTAACTCATGTAGTTATAGTACTAATGATCTTATATTTATTAAATATTCAATCAAGATCTTAGTTGGTTTTTAGCTTCTTCAAGTGAACACGTGTCGATTCAAGAGCTCAAGTATAAAAATCATATCGAGTACTCAAGAAGACTCAAGCTCTGTAGGAATTAAGTTTGGATCAAGTTTACTTGGAGAAGAAAGTCTATAAGAAGACTTGTGTTTAGAGTTTATAAGTTTAGAATTTGTAAAGTATAAATTTGTAATACTCTAGTTTGAAATACATGACTTAATAATGTATAATAGCATCTTAATATATATATATATATATATAATATATATATATATATATATATATATATATATATATATATATATATATATATATATATATATATATATAGTTTTTAATTATTAATTTACTTGGTTTATGGCTTATAATTATTGTTGGTGTTATTAATTATTATTATATTAGTGTTACTATTATTTCATTATTCTTGTTATTATTATGTGATTAGTATTATTATTATTTGAGCTTATTTTCTCTTGGCCTAAGAATCCTAGCCCAAGTCCAATTCTTTTCTTCCCTCATTTCAATTTCCTTTGTATTTTTCCCTTGGCCCAAACCAATCCCAAGATCAAGCCTACATTCTCTTTTTGCTTTCATTTTTACCCAAGCCCATAGAGATCCTTTCCCCCAAATCCCATTATCAAAATATTTAATTCTAATCATAATTCAAATCCTAATATTAACAAGCAAATAAAATCCTAACTAATCTCAAATCTAATCTAATCCTAATCCCATGATTTTCTCTCTACCTCCTTCCAGCCCTCCACTATGTCCCCTCCTCCACCTGTGACAAGCAACCTCCATGCAACTTCCATCCAAGCTTCCCTCATCTCCCCTTGGCAACATAGCCATCAACAACACCCCCAACGCCTCCACCATGGCAACCTCACTTCACCATGGCATCTTCCACCTCACGGTGAGTCGCTGTCGATCGCCGCCAGCGAGCGCGAGCATGCCAACACCCTTCCTGACAAGATCCTCAATCCATCGACACCCTCCGCAGCTTTCATCTCCACCGATCGTCGCCAGAAAACTCTAGCCGTGAGTTTCCTCTCTCTCTCTCTCTCTTTTAGTTTACATTAGTGTGTGTGAGTGTTTGTTTATTAGTCTATTTCAATTTCAATGTTTTTACCTTATTGTTTCATGTGAATGTATATATTATTCTGCATTATTTTCTTCATGCCGATAACTATTGTTATATTATGATGCTCTCATATTATTTTATGGATATATCGTTACTCTGTTGCAACACTGTAATTGTTTAGTTCTGGTATTCTAACTTAGTGAGTATTAGTCATGACTTTCCTTATTAGTGATAACCAGATGTGAACTTAATTGTAAATTTGACGATTAATTAATGAGACATGCTTCATTGATAGATTGGGTCAGTGGACTATATTAGAATGAGTTTGGATTTGGTAATGGAGAATGAATTGATATATTGTTAACGTATATATAAAGTTTCTTAGTAGTGAGATGTGGGTGACTCACTTTATCGATTGGTAATATTATTTGATTTATTAGATCTGTTGATGCTTGAATTTATCAGTGGACTCATATTAGAGTGGAGGTTGACTTAGAGTTAGGAAGGAGTGTAGAATGGAATAATATGAATTAATAGAATGCATGGATATATAGTGAATTCAATACCCTATTACTGAGATATTCTTATCCTATCATTTCATGTGCAGATTATTTATCATTTTGGATTTGGGACAAGTTGTGGTATACCTTAGACTATGACTTGAATGAACCTAGTGATTAGCCTAGTTCATGTTTATAGTTGAGTGGTATTTTTCATAAGGCAACTGTTTGGTGATTACTTAGAAAGGAATTCCATTGGTATTCGCTGACATAATAAATAATAATATAATGTAACTAATTATCTTTGTCTGATACTTGTATCTATAATGGACACCCGATGTTACATCTGACTTGATTGGAAATTTGACTCTTACTGACTGACTCTATCCACATGATATATTGATTGTGATGGACACCTAACATCTGATTGTATCATTGACTCCTTATTTACTGTCTATTTATGTTTGCATATTACTACAGCCTTATTCCCGTTTATTGTTTTATTTCATATGCTCACACATTATATACATGTGCACTTTCCCTTTTAGTTTACACACTCATCGGGTAGCTTTCTGATGATCCTGAATTTGCACATCCAGATATTAGATATTATTATTTTATAGACCAGGTATTCGATGAGGCTGGACATGTTGCGAGGACCCGGAGTTTCCTGCTATTCGATTCTGGTATTCTGCTTCTCCTTAATTCATGCTATTTCCTAGTTCTCTCTATATCGCATCCAGTTAACATTTCATTTTTATTTCTTATGATATCATGTGTGGACATTTACATGTACTGTTGCAGTGTTATCATTTTATCATAGTGATTATATAGCTTGTTCAGGTTACTTTAGGTTTAGCGTGTATACGTGGGGTATTTTCTTTGCGTATATACGTCGTCTACTCTCATCGCGACTCCGTTTTCATGTATTTTGAAAAGCAGAGTGTGACAAAATTAGTTTTGATTTCTCAAGCTTATACACTAATACACAAAACTTTAATGTTGGTTTTCAAGTACAAGAGTTTTGGTTTTCAGTTTAACCCATTTTGATTTAACTAGAATAAATTTTTGGTTTCATAAATAGATTTCATCAAAAACAAGTTTATATTAATTTATATGCGCATAGGATTCATCCATACACATTGGTGCTTCTATTGTGTTTAAGAAACTTACTTTGATTAGGTGATTTCAAGAGTTTAAGTTTCATTTTTACAGAAAGTTATTTTTATGAAATATATTATAAAAAATAAGTTTATATTATTAAATATGTATATTGGATTCTATCCATACAGCTTAGACTTCAATTGAGTTTCAATAGGTTGTTTTTGTATTTATACAAGTTTTCGGAAAAATTATTTTTCAATTTAAAGTTTAGTTTTTGGAAAAAACATTTTTAATATAGTTATGTTTCAAAATGGTATTTATCGATCTTAAAAATTGTTCACATGCTTATAATATGTGTTGATATTTGATCACACATATTTGTGCTCCATATATTTACATGAATTTATTTTTTTAGAATTTATAGAGACTTATTGGGTATTTAAAAAGATTTCTAAATATAAAAAAGAGTTATTTTTAGGCTGCGTTCGGTCGACGGCTAGCCAGAGCAAATTGCTTAGTCGATGTAATATCCTTAGTTAATAATACTTTATTTTTTCTAAATATTTATTTGCTAAACTTTTTATTTTATTTTATTATTATTATTTAACTTGGTTATGACTTATAAATATTATTAAATATACAAATCATTTGAAATATTAAATGTTAATTTGGATTATATATGATTACTATTATTACTTATTATTATTTTTAACTATTAATTGGTATTATTACTATTACTATGATTATTATTATTAGTAGGAGTTGTTATTGTCATTATCATTTAATTATGATTACTATTTTTTTATTATTATTATTGTTATTATTATGTATTATTATTATTAGTTTGTATTATTATTACTATTACGAGTTGTGTTGTTACTATTATTATTATGTAGCATTATGTATCATTATTATCTCTTACTATTTCTTTGTATGTTCCATTTACTAGCCCACTACCATTTTATCTTCCCATATATTTCCTTTTAATTTCCATGGAACCCAACCTGTTAACTCATACCCAAGTCTATCAACCCATTACCAATTATTAAGCCCTATATATATCACTCTAATCCCTAATCCTAAAACCTAATCTATTTCTTCTCCCCAAACAACTGCTGCCCCAAATCATCTCCATCTTTCTCTTCAGCATGGCAGCAGACTCCGGCTTCCTTTCCCCTCGCGGCCTTCGCTTCAACCGCCGGAGCCCAAGAAGACTTCTTGGCCGAGCCTCAACCTCCGGCTGCACCCCCTTCTCATGGCGTGAGCAGCCCATGCAGTCGCCTCCTTCATCTCTGTGACCAGCCACAACCAATGCATCCCTACCCAGGCTATGCTCAGGCCGCTCCCATCCTTCCCTGCCTGCGCTTCTCCTCCCCCACCAACCAGGCCGTGAGCACACTCCGCCACAGCCCAGGGCTAGCCGAGAGCCCCATCTCCATGGCCTTCTCCCCACGGCCCTCATCTCCCTCTTGGCGCGCACCCACATCCGGGCACTTATCCGGGCACCCTTATCACTCCGGGAGCCCTCTGCCCTATCGCAAGCACCACCCTTCCCACCATCCTCTCCATGGCTACTCCACCCCCTCCGATGAGCTCCGCGAGCCTCCCTGGCAGTTCGTGACTCCTCGATCTTCTCTGCGGGCACTGCGACATTCCATCGACATCCTCCGCGGCCTCGGCCTCCGCCAACGAGCAACTCTCATGGTCGACCGTCTCCCATTGCCTCCTCTACCGTGAGTGTACCCTCTCTCTCTTTATAATTTTGTATGCATGGGTGTGTTTTAATATTTATGTTTTGTGCATAGTGTTCTGTGTTGTGTGTGAGTTATATTGTGTGTGGATGGGTGTGTGCAATAAATTCATGTATATTGTAAATAATATGTGTGGGAGTGTTTTAATTAATATGCATGCATATATGTATAGGCGTGTGTATGTGCACGTGAATGTGTGGGTGCATGTGTTTTATTATAGTGTATGTATATAATATGTGTGGGCATGCATGTGTGTGTATATAATATGTGTGGGCATGTATGTATGTATGTATGTGTATACTCATATATATGTATGTATATGGGTGTACCCGTGTGTGTGTGTGTGCGCGCGCGCATGTGTGTACGTGTATGTATGTGGTGTGTGAATGTATACGGGTGTATGTTCGTGTGAGTTCATGTGTGTGGTTGTGTGTTACAGTGATACGGATCCGTTTGGTGAGATCTAGACCCGTTACAAGAGATTTGAATTTATACCCATTATAGACCCGATACACTGGTGATTTGAAGACTGACCCATAGGATGATTCGGAGATCCATTTCGGTTCGTGCAGTGAAGACCAAAAGGTGATTCGGATCCAAAACTGCATAATTTTATGTGAGTAATTGCCCTTGTATCATTTTCTTCTTTATCATTGTCAATATTATTTATATGTTACTTGCATCATTTCATGTGACCGTCTAATATATTTTACTTGCATGATTATCCGTATCATTTCAAGTGATGTTAGTGAGTGCTCACTTTATTTTTACAGTTGATATGTGTATTTATCAGTGTCTTTCATGTGACAGTTGGTTGCCACTATTGATTCAGGACTAGTTGTGGTATACAGTAGACTATGACTTGATTTGATCTACTGATCAGTTGGCCTACTTCATATCTGAGGATAGAGGACACATTTATGTATAGTGTTTATCAGCAATTGTTTGGTGATTATTTGATCGAAACTCATTTAGACCTTGAGGATGGCTTGGATAGGATGTGCTTCATCGATAAACTGATTCACCGTTACATGGATTGGTATTGACTTAGTTAGAGTTGGAGTTGACCTGAGATTTATATTCTTCACATTGGATTTGATCAGTGAACTCGATTGTGATGGACTTGATTTTGGGTTGAGGAGTAGGCGTATATTGGATTGACCTGACCTGATGCATGTATATACATAATTGATTAATTACTTAGATTTTTGGACCTTATATTGAGCTTAATAGAGATGAGACTGTATGATGATCTTAATTAGATTTAGATAGTGATGATTTGTTACATATAGATGAGTATGTATTTTTTTATGTTGGAACTTTAATACATCAGTGACTTAGAGAATGAATATATTGATGATGCAGAGGAGGGATATACTGCTGAGTTGATTGGCATAAGATTTATGTTCTTTTCAGAGGATTTTGATTAGTATATTGATGAGATTGATGTAGTTGGATTTATATTTGTGAGTATTCATGATTTTACCTCTGATTATACATGTTGAAGTTGATTATCAGACGTAGAGGTATTCTAACTTTCATATTTTGAAGGACGTTCTACTCTTTATTCATTTCGGTATTTGTTGATTTAGTTGATCTCGAAGATATCAGTAGACTGTTCTTCATGATTGACTCCTAGTTATTGTTGTTATAGAGATAGAATTATCTTGAGAGTGAATTCATTCATATCGGTGACCAAATTATATATTCAGAGTTTGACAACAATTATCGTTTAATCTGAGTTATTGGTGACCTAGAGGATTAGAGTATAATGGTAGTAATGAAAGAGCTAATTAACTATTTACTGGACTGGTGGTTTATAGCATCAGATATTCTAACATGGACCTGAGACTTGACTTATGATGTTCACGATGTCTGTATCAAGATTATGAGTTGATGGGTTATTATGTTATATCTAGTATGAGTGGATGAGATGTTGATCAGTTCTAAATGAGACTGCCTATTGAGTAGTATCTGGACCTGTTACTAGTATTATTTCGTGTTACTAAAAGTCACTAGGAAAAACATGTTAGATCGTAACCGCATGTACAGTCCTTTTGTTCATCGTATACACTGTTACTGTTACTTTTCACTGTTGTTGTTATTGTTCACTGTGTATACGATTACTGTTTACTGGTATAATGTATTGTTACTGTCACTGTATCATCCCAATATTCTAGGTAACATGGATATTGGTTGTCATAACTGAATTTAATAATAATATAAATAGACAACTTACACTAGGATTGGGAAAATTGATGGAGGAGACAACGTCTGTATTTTGTGTAGACCAAAGATACAGGTTGCGCAGCTGACTGGGGGCTCCACTGTAGGGTTCCTAGGGGATGACTAGCATCCCATCTGTACTATTTATTGTTCCACTATTTTCATAATGAGAATATTGTTAATGTTACTTTGCTGAGTACCTAGTTGTAGGGCCTGGTTCAGCGCCAGGAAACTTAGGCTGTGGTTTCAGATATGTACGGGACCGACCTAAAGCATGGACAATGTCTCCAACTGATCAGTTTCAATAACTTAGGACCCTGGTTGACACATGTGATAGACGTAGTATGGGATGTGTCTATTACAGTGGCAATTGATGTTCGCTGACTTAATCAATAATGATAAACTGTTTATTGTTTACTGTGACTGATTGTGTTCACTTGTCATGCTTATACATATGATATGATAGACACCTAATTGTACTCATGACTTGATTGTACACTGGACTCTAGCACTGACTGACTCTATCCCACCTGATATATAGACTGTGATAGACACCTGACTTGATTATACATTTGATTCTGCTCCTGACTGCCCTTATTACTGTCCATTTATGTTTGCGTATTATTTCAGTCGTATTCTAGTTTATAGTCTCATTCATATGATCACACGATATATGCATATGCACCTTCCCCTTTATTTTACACACTCATTAGGTTGCTTTCTGATGACCCTGGATTTGCACGTTCAGATTAGATGCTTTCTTCTATTGATCAGGTGTTTGATAAGATCAGACATGTTGCGAGGAGCTAGAGTTCTCTCTACTTATTCCTGTATTCTTGTCTTCTTTTTATTCCTGTGATTTTCATAGTTTCTTTGATTTTATATATATTAGACTCATCGTTATTTTATTTCTGTATTCATTGTTATCATGTGTGGACATCTATATATGTTATTGCAGTGATCATGATTTATTATAGTTGATTTTTTGTGGCTTGTTTCAGGTTACTTTAAGCTTAACGAGTATAAGTGGGGTATTCACCTCGCGTATATACGTCACCGACTCTCGTCGCGATTCTGTTTCTAAGTATTTTAGGAAGCGGTAATATGGTTTTCTTGGTATAAGAGCCAGGTTCGACATTCAATTTTTTTGACATAAAAAGGGAACCTAGTTCTTACCTATGACCTGATACATGTTAGATTAAAACTGCAATACATATATACTATTTACACGATGATATTGAGTCCACTTAAGAATTGATCGTCCTCTCTTTGGATATTCCTACTTTAATTTTAAGATATCCCTGATTCCTACTCTTCTTATAGAGTAATCTGGATTCCTCCTTGATTTATATCATTCTTCCTAATTCTATTTTCTTGATTTTGTCTCTTGGATCTTGTCGCTCCATATGGAAGCTGGCAGCAGAGATCAGAGCGTGCAGCGGAAGCGTAGTGGACTCTTAATGCAGTGAGAAGCAATGTGAAAGTTTTATCTTCTCCCTTAACTTGATTTTTTCCTCGCCTTATTGAAATTTCGGGGACGAAATTTTTTTAAGGTAGGTAGAATATAATATTCCTAGTTAATAATATTGTTTCTTTATTTTTTAAATATTTATTTTGCTATACTTTTTATTATTATTATTTAGCTTGGTTATGACTTTTTATCATTATATATACAAATTATTTTGAAATATTAAATGTTAATTTGGATTATATATGATTACTATTATTACTTAATATCAATTTTCACTATTAATTGGTATTATTAACTATTACTATGATTATTATTAGTAGTAGTAGTTGTTATTGTAATTATCATTTCATTATGATTACTATTATTTATTATTATTATTATTGTTATTATTATGTATTATTATTAGTTTTGATTATTATTATTATTACTAGCTGTGTTGTTACTATTATTATTATGTAGCATTATGTATCATTATTATCTCTCTCTATTTATTTGCATTTTCCATTTACTAGCCCACTACCATTTTATGTTCCCATATATTTCCTTTTCATTTCACTAGAACCCAACCCGTTAACGCATACCAAGCCCATCAACCCATTGCCCATTATCATACCCTATATATATCACTCTAATCCCTAATCCAAAACCTTATCCTAAAACCTAATCTATTTCTTCTCCCCCAACAACAGTTGCCCCAAATCATCTCCATCTCTCTCTAGCATGGCGGCAGACTCCGGCTTCCTACCCCCTCCCTCGTGGCCTTCGCTTCAACCGCCGAGGCTCGAGAGGACTTCTTGGCTAAGCCCTAACCTCAGGCTGCATCCTCTTTTCATGGCGCGAGCAGCCCACACAGTCGCCTCCTTCATCTCCGAGACCGGCCACAACTAGCACAGCCCTACTAAGGCCACGCTCAGGCCGCTCCCATCCTTCTCTACCAGTGCTTCTCCTCCCCTACCAATCAGGCCGTGAGCACACTCCACCGCAGCCCGGGGCCAGCCGAGAGCCCATCTCCACGGCCTTCTCACCAAAGCCCCCATCTCCCTCTTGGCGTGCACCCACACCCGAGCACCCTCATCACCCCCGACAGCCCTGTGCCCTGCCGCAAGCACCACCCTTCCCACCATCCTCTCCATGGCACCTTCCCTTCTCCGACGAGCTCCGCGAGCCTCCCCGGCATTTCATAACTCTCAATCTTCTCTACGGGCACTCTAACATTCCATCGACATCCTCCGCGGCCTCCGACTCCGCCGATGAGCAACTCCAATGGCCGACCGTCTCCCCTTGCCTCCTCCACTGTGAGTTTACCCTCTCTCTCTCTTTATAATTTTGTATGCATGGGTGTGTTTAATATTTGTGTGTTGTGCATTATTTTAGTGTGTTGTGTGTGAGTTATTTTGTGTGTGGCTGGGTGTGTGCGTTAAATTCATGTGTGTTGTAAATAATATGCGTTGGTGTGTTTTATTTAATATGCATGCATGTATGCATGGGCGTGTGAATGTGCACATAATTGTGTGAGTGCATGTGTTTTATTATAGTTTATGTATATAATATGTGTGGGTATGTGTGTGTATATGTATATGCATGTACGTGTATACTTGAATATATGTATGTATATTGGTGTACACGTGTGTGTGTGTGTATGCATGCGTGTACTTGTATGTGTGTGGTGAGTGTTGTGTACGGGTGTATGTTGAAAATCACCTAGAGGGGGGGTGAATAGGTGATAATGCTAATCAATGCACAATTTAAAAATATGATGCAACAATCGCCCAAAACAAGACTAAGAGCCGAATACCCCGTAAAGGGTTCTGAACTCCTTCCTCCTGATTCCTCTTAAAATGAGTTAGAGGTGCGCAATGCAACCTTGTTGTATGGGACTATGATTGACAAGATGAATGAAAACAAATGAATCTTGCAATGAAGATAGAGAGTAAGTAATAAGAGCAATGAAAGTAAAGCAAGAATCAAGTGCAAGTAAACCAAACGCAAACACCGAGATTTGTTATCGAGGTTCGAGCACCCAGCTCTACTTTCCCGCCTTCCCCAGAAGGATTCCAACCACTTCCACTATCACAAAGATGTTACAAATTCACCGGAGTACCCAACTCCACAATCTCAAGTACAAGCAATCTCTTAGTAGTCAAAAGACCACAAACTCTCTCTTGTAAAATTCTCTTCCTTACAAAGGTCCTTAGAGAACAATGAGTAGGAATGAAGCTCTTGTGTGTAAGGAGAAAAGAAAAAGAAATCAGAGAGTTCTTGAAAACACTTCAGAAAATGAGAGAGAATTTCAGCACAAAAACCAAGAAACCAAGCTCTTTTGAATGCCTTAAACTCTTGAAATTTTTGCAAATTTTTTCTTGTTAAAAATTGGTAATGAACCTCTCCCCAAACACCCCTATTTATAGGAGAGGGCTAGGGTTTAGAGATAAAACATATTTAAGGCTAATCAGAAAGTATTAAAATCAAAACATGTCATTTAAACACACTTAAGTGAGAAAAGGATAAAAAATAAACCAGCTTAGAAAATAGCCGTTACTGTTCAAACGGCTATCTCGGTCGACCGGTCGGTCGACCGCTAGTTCAAAAAAATAGCCGTTACAGGCTAACGGTCGACCGCCCGGTCGACCCAAAAATACAGAGAGCAAATGTCTGTCAGTCAGGCATGTTTCGGTCGACCGTCCGGGTCGACCGTGAAACGTGCACACTGATACGCGCTGCTGCCAGAACCCCGGTCGACTGGGTCGGCCGACCGGCTTGACCTGACATAGGGTCGGTCGACCCTGGCGGTCGACCGGCTCAGGTCAAAAGCCAAAACAAAAATGGAATTTTGAGGAGAAATCTATTTTTAACAAAATAGTTTTGAATAGGGATATATATAATGGATAAAAATGAGTTTGTAGGCTGAAGATTGTATACAAACTATTTTTGTACATATTATAGGAAATATTTTTGGAAACAAGGTGTGCGCAAAAACGTGTGTGATAGAGCTTCAAACCTATTCACTATTCTTTAACAAAACTCTAAACTAAAAACAAATCTAATAAATTATCTTGAGCAATCTTGAAGTCTTGAGCCATGCAATGCCTTGCTAGAGCCTTCTCTTCTATGTTCCTTTCTTGATGTGCTATAAGCCTTCATTGCTCCATGAACCTAGAAAGTCTTGCAAAAGCTAGCAATGGCCTCCAAATATGGTACTAACCTGAAACTTATCTTAAACAAACTAATTAGTATCAAATAGCTCTTATTTGTTTTGTTATCATCAAAACTCTAAACAAATGGAGAGTGTAACCTTTTGGGCCAACATATGTTCGTATGAGTTCATATATATGGTTGTGTGTTAAAGCGATAGGACCCGTTTAGTGATATTCAGACCCGTTACTGGGCATTTGGATTTATGCCTGTTATGGACCCGATACACTGGCGATTCGAAGACCAACCCATGGGATGATTCAGGCATTCGTACCGGTTCATGCAGTGAAGACCAGACAGGGATTCGGATCCAAAATCGCGTCATTTCATGTGAGTGTTTGCTCTTATATTATTTTTTTATTTATCGTTGTCAGTATTATTTATATGTTACTTGTATCATTTCATGTGACTGTTTGATATATTTTACCAGTATGATTACCCGTATCATTTCATGTGATGTCAGTGAGTGCTCATTTTATTTGTACAGTTGATATGAGTATTTATCAGTATTATTTCATATGAGAGTTGGTTGATTAATTGATTCAGGACTAGTTGTGATATACAGTAGATTGTGATTTGATTCAATCTACTGATCAATTGGCCTACTTCATATCTGAGGATAGAGGACACATTTATGTATAGTGTTTATAGGTAATTGTTTGGTGATTATCTTGATCAGAACTCATTTAAATTTTGAGGATAGCTTAGATAGGATGTGCTTCATCGATAAGTCGATTTACCGATACTTGGATCGGTATTGACTTAATTAGAGTTGAAGTGACCTGAGATTTATATTCTCCACATTGGATTTGATCAGTGGACTCGATTATGATGGTCTTGACTTTGGATTGAGGAGTAGGCGTAGATTGGATTGACCTGACCTGATGCATGTATATACATAATTGATCAGTTACTTGGATTTTTGGACTTTGTGATTGAGCTTAATCGAAGTGGGAGTGTATGATGATCTTAATCAGATTTAGATAGTGATGATTGGTTAGATATAAATGAGTATGTATTTTTATATGTTGGAACTTTGATACATCGGTGACTTAGAGGATGAATATACTGATAATGTAAAAGAGGAATATACTGCTGAGTTGATTGACATGAGATTTATGTTCTTTTCAGAGGATTTTGATTAATATTCTGATGAGATTGATGTAGTTGGATTTATATTTGTGAGTATTCACGGTATTACCCCTGATTGTACTGTTTGAGTGTGATGATCTTATTGATGTTGATTATCAGAAGTAAAGGTATTCTAACTTCCATATTGTTTGAGAATGTTCTACTCTTTATTCATTTTGGCATTTGTCGACTTAGTTGATCTTGAGGATATCAGTAGGCTGCTCTTCATGATTGATTCCTAGTTATTATTGTTATAGAGATAGAATTATTGTGAGAGTGAATTCATTGATATCGGTGACCATCTTATATATTCAGAGTTTGACAACATTTATCATTTGATCTCAGTTATTGGTAACCTAGAGGATTAAAGTAGATTGGTAGTAATGAAAGAGCTGATTAACTATTTACTGACTGGTAATTTACGGTATCAGATATTCTGACAAGGACTTGACTTTATGATGTTCATGATGTCTCTATTAAGATTTACTGTTATATCCAGTATGAGTGGATGAGATGTTTATCAGTTCTAAATGAGACTGTCTATTGAGTAGTATCTGGACCTGTTGTAGTATTATTTTGTGTTACTAAAACTTACTAAAAAGTATTGTTAGACCGTAACCCCATGTACAGTCATATTGTTCATCGTATATACTGTTACTGTTAATGTTATTATTCACCATGTCTACGATTACTGATATACTGTATTGTTACTATCACTGTATCGTCCCAATATTCTAGGTAACATGGACATTGGTTGTTATAACTGAATTTAATAATAATTTAATGGACAACTTACACTGGGATTGAAAAAATTGATGGAGGAGGCAGCGTCTGTATTTTGTGTGGACATAAGATACAGGTTGCGCAGCCGACTAAGGGTTCCACTACAAGGCTCTCAGGGGATGACTCTATTTACTGTTCCACCGTTTCACAGTGAGATTACTGTTACTGAGTACCTAGCGGTACGGCCTAGTTCAATATTAGAAAACTGAGGCCATGGTCCCGGATACGTACAGGACCCACCTAAAGCATGGACAATGTCTCCAACCAAACAGTTTCAATAACTTAGAACCCTGATTGACATGTGTGGTAAACGTAGTATGGGATGCGTCTATTACAGGTGGCAATTGGTGAAACGCCCCCGATCCCGTGGGTACAGAGATGTTATTGCGATATATATACGCACGTTAAAAATACCCTCACGTATATACGCTAAGCATCAGTACAAGTAAGAATCAGAGTTCGAAAATATATGGTGAATCATATATTCTAATATATGAGTATAATTACAAAGTTATCACCAGATGTGACACAATATTGCAAGAATATTATATCACCAATAGGCGCAATTATGAGAATACAAGGAGATATACAAGTATGAACAGTACAAAAGGCGCTCACGAGTTTACAGAAGGAAAACTTGAGAGACATGCATGGGGCCTGGAAGAATAGGCTTTAGACGGTCTGCCGATGATCCACGCTACCGCTGCGCTACTCTGATAAGCAACCGGGAGAATTCACAAGTTTTAAACTCTGAAATCTGGACATGAGGATCCAGGGGGGTCAGAACTCCCCAACGAGCGGTGTTGCGAAGGCCAAGTGGCGTGTAAAGATAAGCACACGTGTATTGATAAATCGGAATTATAAACATGCGTTGAAAACTGTGTCATGAGCACAAGCATACAGGAGCAAGTAGAAATATAGCAAGTAATATCAAGCAGGGAATACGCATGTATAATAAGATAAGAACAGGAGACCGGCGGAATAGAACGTGAGTGGTAAGGAAGGAAGTAGGCAGCTATAATATAACAATCATAAAACCAGAAATCTGAAGTAAAACCCGATAGAAGTAAACACGACAAGACATACAGCGAATTATTAATTGGCATCTTTTATTATTATTATTACTCGTCCTACCCAAATGTCTAGATATGTGGACTAGCTTCCCAGTACACATATATCCACATCTGAGTAAGGTAAGGTTTTTATTGGAAACCAACAGGGGTATCAATGAACAATGTTTACAGTGGGTCCCGTACATACCTGGGACCACAGCCCATGATTGTTCCATTATTGGAGGACAGAACCTGCTGCGAGGTATACAGGAGGGTCTTATAGGACGCCCTTATCAAGATAGTACCAAGAAGGAGGGAGCCATCGCTCCCCTGGGTCACCTGGAGGCCCTCTGGTCAAACCGGAAGATTAGTTGCACAACATACCTAATACCACTGAAACACGAACATATATTGATATCCGCAAGTTTCCCCTGACCCGATGTAAGTTGTCCCTTTTTATGGTTTATTAGATAATTATCCGATTTCGGGAATGAGCAGGACTAAACCAGGAATATCAGGAATGCAGGTGTATCAGGAGTACGATTTGTACTGGAATATATCAAGATGTAAACTAGATGTCAGCTCATCATTCCCGTTATCGTGATAATTATAAGTGTGAAGTATATCATGCCAGATGTCAAATGATAGCATGATAGGAGGGTGATATCAGTCAGGTGATAAGTGATAGCATGGTATATGTAAGCACGTCAATCGGTACAGGAAAGAGTACTGATATACGAGATCAGTACGAATACCGAAAAACCATGCAGTTTCAGGAAAAACAGTATAAGTAAGATTTCAAAATATTCACAGCCATTAGTAGAAGAATTAATAGACTGGCTAGCAGGTAATTAGCGAGCAAGCGACATCCAAGCAGAGCTAAATAAGCTGGAGGTATGGACAACAAATAGTGTTTAACACTAGAGCGTTTGACGGAGTTACTGGAATGACTCGGCTTAGAGGGCGAGTCTAAAATTCGGCAGAGTTTCACCTAGATGAATTTAGTGGTAAAGCGCTGAGTGCTAAGCATGCCTACCAGGCAGAGCTAAGAGACCTGACGGTCTAAGAGCGCTTCTCTTTTGAGGTAGTGGGCGAGAGACCGGAGGCTAAAGTACGCTCGGGGTCTAAGCGCACTCTCAGTAGCTACCACGAAACCCATAAGGGTGCAGCCTAGAACCAATTGGGTAGCTAGTCTGGGAGTGAGCAGAAACCCGGAGTCGGTATGAGAGCACCTGTACTGTTAGTACCATATGAGCATGCTATAATGTAATAATATCTAATCTATCGTGAAGTGGAGAAGCCCGGAGGCTGATAGGGCCCGGACACCGAGTAGAGAGCCCGGAGGCTAAATGTAGCCAGGAGGTTGGGTATGGTACCTGCAGAAGTGTTAGTGTCAATTACACGCATATAATAAGACAATAATAAGTAACATCGCAGGCATGGTATATATACAAGAAATGAACTACCCTAGTACAAGCATTCGTCACAAGCATATACATGTACAATCACGGGCACTCGGCCACATACAAATATAGGCGTACCGCCCAATACAAAACATATTCAAACAAGAAATAAAATACACATCAACCCGATAAAGCGGGGAAGCCCAAATCAAGGCGAGGACACTCGCCTAATTTCTGAAAACGCCGTGAAATTTCGGAGTCCAATATGCGCACGCCGCCAAAAATATATTGTAATGTATTTATATGTTTAGAGAGAATAAAATAGAGAAGAGAGAAGAGAGCGAAAGCAAGACAAAGAGGGAGAGCTAGAGAGAGAAAGAAAGAACTAGAGAGAGAAGATAGCTCTAGAGAAAAAGAGAGAGGTAGAGAGAGACTAAAGAGAGAAACTGAGGGGGGAAGAGAGAGAAAGTAGAGAGAGTGAGAGAAACAGTAGAGAGAGTACAGAGAGGGGAGAGAGAGGGGCGAGCGCCCCCAAGGGGGGCCCACGGCCTGGCCGTTGGCCAGGCCACGCCAGGTGGCAGCGCCAGCCACTGGCAGGTAGGGACCCCAAAAGAGAGGGAGGGGAGAATGGAGAAAGAGGTGGAGTTGATGGTGGAGATGGATGGTGGTGGTGATAATTTTATTGGTGGGGATGATGATGATGATGATGGGAATGGTGTTGGTGGTGTAGTAGAAGGAGGAGAAGGTGGTGGAGATGGTGAAGAAGAGATGGAGAAGGTGGTGGATGCGGTGGATTTGATGGAGGTATAGAATGGTGAAGGTGGAGATTGGTGGTGGGGTACTTGAAGAAGGAGATTGTGGTCTCCGAAGATGGGGCCGCGCCGGAGTTGGGAGGAGGCACCGGTGATGGTGGAGGTGGCCAGATCTTGGGGGAGGAAGAGAGAGAGATAGAGTGAGAGAGTGAAATTAGAGAGAGTCGGAGAGAGAAAAAGTAAAAGGGAGAAGAAAGAGAGAGGAAGGGAAATAGGTGAGAAAGGGGGAGAATTTGGGAGGAGAAGGAGAAGGAGATGGGAGCTGTGTTGGCGCCAGGGGAAGGAGAGAAGAGAAGAAAAGAAAAGAAAGGGCAAGAAAAAGAAAAGAAAAAGGAAAAGGAAATAAAAAGAAAAAGAAATGATATTTTGCGGTGTTGGGTGGTGGAGAATTTTTGGGAAAAAAGAAAAGAAAAAAAGGAAAAATAGAGGAAAGGGAGTGGATGGGAAAAATGGGAAGGAAAGAAAAAAGAAAGAAAAGTAAATTATATAGATAATACTCCGAATCTGGGAAAATCCCAAAAACACCGAAAATGCCAGAAAATTTGACTGATCCGAAAAGTTCTCAAATAATTGTTAAAAATAGTAAATATTATTTTAAGGTACACAGTGAAATTTTTTTCAGAAATAAAATTCTATTTTCAAATTAAAAATCCTGGAGTCAAC
Source organism: Agave tequilana (assembly GCA_038442645.1). Lineage (NCBI taxonomy): Eukaryota > Viridiplantae > Streptophyta > Magnoliopsida > Asparagales > Asparagaceae > Agave > Agave tequilana. Next base: position 119,364 of record JAVJIF010030784.1, on the reverse strand, counting down.
CATCATACTGGTCTAGACCGGTTCGACCTGATTTTGATAAATTTTGAAAATTTTTAGAAAATAAATTAAAAGAAAAAAAATATGATTTTAAGAAGTAATGTGAAAGCAGAGTCTAAAAATTCAATTTTGATTGTAAACTAAAAATCTTGGAATCACCCAGCGATACTGGCCGACACCAAATCCGGTAAAATTTTGATAAACTCATAAAAATCTCAAAAAATGCATTTAGATAGAAAATATAATTTTAAGAAATAATGTGAAAGCCATTTCTGAAAATCTAACTCTATTTGTAAATTAAAAAATCCGGGAATCGATCAGCGGCACTGGTCGACACCGGTTTTGAAGATTTACAAGTTAATTCAGGAAAAATCTCAGAAAATCATAGAAAATATAAAATATTAGAAAATAATGTTTAAAACTGAAATTAGTCAAATCTGACTACCGAAAAGACTAAATCGAGTAACACACTAGGATCAGGTCCCCGGTTCAGACTAGGGCTCCGATTCCACAAATCCGGATCCAAAGCAAAATGATCGCATAAATATTCAAGAAACAAAAAACAATTACAGGAAGCAAATCAAAAAATATGATCAACACAACTAAGTATGTATTTCGGGAGCAGGGTGTTACATTCCATCCACCTTACAAGAATTGTGTCCTCATAATTTTGATAAGGGGTAAAATGGATACAAAAGGGATAGGGGCGAAAATTTTACCAATTACGATATGAATCACTACAGGTAGAGCTCTCAAGTCGACTGAACAATAATCCAGAATATAAACATCTTCTGCACTTCTTGCTGTATAAATCTTCGAACAATATCGAATAATACTGACCTGGTAATACCGCATTGCAATAGAATTCCCGCTGTACTGCATACTTAATATCACTTTGAGAATGAGTCAGAATGCAGAAGATAAACTAATAATACTGAGCATAATAAAGAAGACCGATAATTAAGAATTCTGGATATCGGGCGTCGATCACTCTGAAAGATATATAGCCAAGAATATAGAATACCCGTAGAGAATCCTGACTACTAACTTTCGAAAGATAACTCGATTGTAGATCAATTCTGAGAATACCCGACTTCATAGAGTTGGTCGAAAAGATGGTGTACCCCAGTACTCTGCCGCTACACCTCTAGTCTATTTATATCTTAAGTTGGTATAAAGGCTACGAAAAACTAAAACAGTGAAAAGATGGAAGGGATTAGGAAACAAAGGAATGATGATTAAGAAATAATAGATGACTCTGTACTTACAGTTGGACTGTATAACAGGAATCCATGCATTCCAGTTGCAAATTTCTTTACCATTAATTTACCATCTAGACGTACTGAGGATGTAAGAGCCTAGGCTCTGATACAATCCTGTAACGCCCTGATCCAGCGGGTACGGAGACGTTACTGTGACATATATACACAGGTCAAAAATACCCTCACGTATAAACGCTACGAATCAGTACAGGCAAGAATCAAAGTTCAGAAATATGTGGTGCATCATACATTCGAACATATGAGTACAATTACAAAGTTATCACCAGACGTGACACAATATTACAAGAATATTACATCACCAATAGGCACAATTGTGAGAATATAAGGAGATATACAAGTATGAACAGTACAAAAGGCGCTAGCGAGTTTACAGAAGTAAAACTCGAGAGACGTGCAGAGGGCCTAGAAGAATAGGGCTCTGGACGGTCTGCCGATGATCCACGCTACTGCTGTGCTACTCTGATCAGCAACCGGGAGAATCCATAAGCTCTAATCTCTGAAACCTGGACATGAGGATCCATGGGAGTTAGAACTCCCCAACGAGTGGTGTTGCGATGGCCAAATAGCGTGTAAAGATAAGCACATATGTATCGATAAATTCAAATTATATACATGCATTGAAAACCGTGTCGTGAGCACAAGCATACAGGAGCAAGTTGAAATATAGCAAGTAATATCAAGTAGGGAATACGCATGTATAATAAAACAAAAGCAGGAGACTGGTGGAATAGAACATAAGTGGTAAGGTAGGAAGTAAGCAGCTATAATATAACAATCATAAAACCAGAAATCCAAAGTAAAACCCAATAGAAGCAAACACAGCAAGACATACAACAAATTATTAGTTGACATCTTTTATTATTATTATTACTCATCCTACCCAGATGTCTAGATATGTGGACTAGCATCCTAGTATACATATAACCACATCTTAGTAAGGCAAGGTTGTTATTGAAAACCAACGGGGGTATTAACGAATAATGTTTATAGTGGGTCCCGTGCATAACTGAGGCCACGGCCCAGGATTGTTCCGTTGCTAGAGGACATAATCTACTACGAGGCGTACATGAGGGTCTTATAGGATGCGCTTATCAGATGGTACCAAGAAGGAGGGAGTCAACGCTCCCTTCGGTCACCTGGAGGCCCTCAGGTCAAACCAGAAAATTAGTTACACAACATACCTAATACCACTGTAAACACGAACATATATTGATATCCGCAAGTTTCCCCTGGCCCGATGTAAGTTGTCCCTTTTTATGATTTATTAGATAATTATCCGATTTCGGGAATGAGCAGGAACAAGACAGGAATATCAAGAATACAGGTGTATCAAGAGTACGATTTGTACTGGAATATATAAAGATGTAAGAAAGATGTCAGTTTATCATTCCCGTTATCATGATAATTATAAGAGTTAAGTATATCATGCCTGTTGTCAAGTGATAGCATGACAGGAGGGTAATATCAGTCAGGCGACAAGTGATAGCATGGTATATGTAAGCATGTCAAGTGATACAGGAAAATAGTACCGATATGCGAGATCGGTAGGAATACCGAAAAACCATGTAGTTTCAGAAAAAAAAAGTATAAGTAAGCTTTCAAACTCTTCACAACCATTAGTAGAAGAATTAATAAACTGGAAAACAGGTAATTAGTGAGCAAGGGATATCCAAACGGAGCTAAGCAAGCTGAAGGTATGGACAACAAACAGTGTTTAACACTAGAGCGTTTGGCGGAGCTACTGGAATGACTCGGCTTAGAGGGCGAGTCTAAAATCTGGCAGAGTTTTGCCTAGATGATCTAGTGGTAAAGTGATGAGTACTAAGCATGCCTACCAGGCAGAGCTGAGAGACCTGAGGGTCTAAGCGCACTTCTCTTTCGAGGTAGTAGGCGAGAGCCCGGAGGCTAAAGTACGCTCGGGGTCTAAGCGCACTCTCGGTAGCTACCACGAAACCTATAAGGGTGCAGGCCTAGAACCAATTTGGTAGCTAGCCCGAGAGTGGGCAGAAACTCGGAGTCGGTACGAGAGTACCTGCACTATTAGTACCACACGAGCATGCTATAACGTGATAATATCTAATCTATCGTGAAGTGGAGAAGCCTAGAGGCTGATAGGGCCTGGAGGCCGAGTAGAGAGCCTGTAGGCTAAACGCAGCTCGGAAGCTGGGTATGGTACCTGCAGAAGTGTTAGTGTCAATCACACGCATGTAATAAGGCAATAATAAGTAACATCACAGGCATGGTACATATACAAGAAATGAACTACCCTAGTACAAGCATTCGTTACAGGCATATACATGTACAAACACGGGCACTCGGCCACATACAAATACAGACGCATCGCCCAATACAAAACATATTCAAATATGAAATAAAATACATGTTGACCCGACAAAGCGGGGAAGCCCAAATCGAGGCGAGGACATTCGCCTAATCTCTGAAAACGTCATGAAATTCCAGTCCAAAACATACGTGCACGCCACCAAAAATATATTAAAATATATTTATATGTTTAGAGAGAGAATAAGAGAGAGGAAAGAGAGAAGAGAGAGAAAGCAAGAGAAAATGGGAGAGCTAGAAAGAGAAAGAGAGAGCTAGAGAGAAAGAAGCCTAGAGAGAGAAAGAGAGCTCTAGAGAGAAAAAGAGAGAGCTAGAGAGACTAGAGAAAAACTGAGGGTGAAGAGAGAGAAAGTAGAGAGAGTGAGAGAAATAGTAGAGAGAGGAGATAGAGTAGAGAGAGAGGAACGAGGAAAGAGAGAACAGGGGGCTGTTGCCCCCTACTCACACACAGCGCCCCCCAAAGGGGCCCACGGCCTGGCCGTTTTCCAAGCCGCGCCAGGTGGTGGTGCCAGAGCGGTGCTGGCCACTGGCGGGCAGGGTTTGGTCATTGGCCACCCCAAAAGAGAGGGAGGGGGAAGGGAGAAGGAGGTGAAGTTAATGGTGGAGATGGGTGGTGCAGGTGGTGATTTTATTGGTGAGGATGATGACGATGATGATGGGAATGGTGTTGGTGGTGGAGTAGGAGAAGGTGGTGGAGATGTTGAAGAAGAAATGGAGAAGGTGGTGGATGTGGTGGATTTGATAAAGGAAGAGAATAGTAAAGGTGGGGTTGGTGGTAGAGTAAGTTGAAGAAGGAGATGGTGGTCGCGGAGATGGGGTCGCGCCGGAGTTGGGAGGAAGCACCGGTGATGGTGTTTGTGGCCGGATCTTGGGGGTGGAAGAGAGAGAGGTAGAGTGAGAAAGAGTGAAATTAGAGTGATTAGAGAGACGGGGTAAAAAAGAGAGAGAGAGAGAGAGAGAGAGAGAGAGAGAGAGAGAGAGAGAGAGAGAGAGAGAGAGAGAGGTGAGAGGGGGAGAATTTGTCAGAAGAAGGAGGAGGAGATGGGAGCTGCGTCGGCTCCAGGGGAAGGAGAGAAGAAGGAGAAAAGAAAAGAAAGGGAAAGAAAAAGAAAAGGAAAAGGAAAAGGAAATATAAAGAAAAGGGGAAGATATTTTGGGTAACTAGGTGGTGGAGGATTTTTGGGGAAAAAGAAAAGAAAAAAATGGAAAAATAAAGGAAAGTGAGTGGATGGGAAAATGGGGTAGGAAATGAAAAGAAAGTTATATAGATAATGCTCCGGATCCGGGAAATCCCAAAAACACCGAAAATGCCGAAAAATTGGACTGATCCGGAAAGGTCTCAAAAAATTCTTAAAAATAGTAAATATTATTAAAAGGTACATAATGAAATTAGTTTTCAGAAATAAAATCCCATTTTAAATTAAAAATTCTAGAGTCAACAATCGATATTGGTCTACACCGGTTCGGCCGGATTTTGATAAATTCTGAAAAATCTCAGAAAATGTATTAAAAGAAAAAAAATACAATTCTAAGGGGCAATGTGAAAATAGAATCCAGAAATTCAATTTTAATTGTAAACTAAAAATCTTGGAATTATCCAACAACACTGGCGGACACCAAATCCGGTGAAATTTTAATAAATTCATAAAAATCTCAAAAAATGCATTAAGATGAAAAATATGATTTTAAGTAATAAGGTAAAAGCAATTTTTAGAAATTTAACTCTGTTTATAATTAAAAAAATATGGGAATTGAACAGCGGCACTGGTCGACACCAGTTTTGAAGATTTACAAGTTAATTCAGAAAAAATCTCAGAAAATTATAGAAAATCTAAAATATTGGAAAATAATATTTGAAACTGAATTGGTCAAATTCGACTACCAAAAAGACTAAATCGAGTAATATACTAGGATCGGGTCCCCGGTTCAGATTAGGACTGACTCCAAATCGACGAATCTGGATCTAATGCAAAATGATCGCATAAATATTCATGAAACAAAAACAATTACAGAAAGCAAATCAAAAAATGTGATCAAAAATTAGAATACGCAACTAAGTACGTATTCCAGGAGCAGGGTGTTACAATTGGTGTTCACTGACTTAATCAATAATGATGAACTGTTTATTGTATACGGTGATTGATTGTGTTCACATGTCATGCTTATACAATTGATATGATAGACACCTAATTGTACTCATGACCTGATTGTACACTGGACTCTAACACTGACTGACTCTATCTACCTGATATATAGGTTGTGATAGACACCTGACCTGATTATACATCTGATTTTGTTCCTGACTGCCCTTATTACAGTCCATTATTTTTTGCATACTATTCAGCCTTATTCTAGTTTATAGTCTCATTCATATGATCACACGATATATGCACATGCACCTTTTCCTTTATTTTACACACTCATTATGTCATTTTCTGATGACCCTGAATTTGCACGTCCAGATTGGAAGTTTTTTCTATTAATCGGATGTTCGATGAGACCGGACATGTTGGGAGGAGCTAAAGTTTCTCTCTACCTATTTTGATATTCTTGTCTTCTTTTTATTCCTGTGTTTTCTATAGTTTCTTTTAGTCCTTATATATCAGACTCATCGTTATTTTATTTCCGTATTTATTATTATCATGTACGGACAACTATATATATTATTGCAGTGATCATGATTATTATAGTCAATTTTTTGTGTCTTGTTTTGTGTTACTTTAGGCTTAGAGTGTAAACATTGGGTATTCTTCTCGTGTATATACGTCGTCGACTCTCGTCGCCGACTCTGTTTTCAAGTAATTTGGGAAATGGGGCGTGACAATCGGTCGACTAGTCGGTCGATCAGATATGCAAGACACATGGACAATGAAAATTGTGCATGTCGATTGACCAACCGGTCAACCGAAGAGAACATCTCCGCTTTGTTTGTGTATATCTGTGGACTGACTGGTCAACCGCAGATGTTAATTTGCTCTCTGTTTGGGTTTCAGTTGACCGCTTGTTCGACCGCCAAAGAGCTGAGCTCTCTGGAAGTTGGGCACGGGTTAACCGCCCAGTCAATCTGCTTCTCTAGTGGTCATATTCCTTACCATTGGTGGTCGACCGCTCGGTCGACTGACAAGGCATTTCTGCCCTGATTTGACCCCAATAGCTAGTTTGCTCTTTGGTCTATATAAAAGGGTTTTGGCTTGAGTTTTTACCAAGATTTTTCAAGAGGTTTTCATTAGGTTTTCTAGTTCCTATTTTCTCATATTCATGAGAGTTTTTCATTAAGTTTATGAGCTTCAAATCTATACCTTTAAGTGTTTGCAAAATTTTGAAAAAAATCAAAGAAAATAAGTTTTGTGAAATACAAGTTTTGTTCTTCAAGTTTCAATATCTTCATAATAATTTTCCTAATTGTTTTCTAAAGAGCTTCATTTTCAAAATCTTCATTAACTTGAGTTCTCATTGCAAAATCTATCCTTATAGGATTCTAATTTTTTTTGAGATTTTGGTTTGTGATCTTTGTGATCACTAAGTGTTGTAAACCATTATAGCTTTGTGCTTTAGCTTTGTGCCCTCCCTCTTGTGTAGAGGTGATTTGTTTTGTGTATTGACTTTGTGCCTCCTCTTATATAAAGGATTTGAGTTTGTATCCTTTGTGGAGTTCTTTAATGGAGATAGTGGAAATCCTCCATGCAGTAAAGGTGAGGATGTAGAGCTAGTGGCTCGAACCTCAAAAAATATCCTTGTGTTTGCATTTATTATCTCTTAGCTCAACTCAATGCTTGTTTTTATATTGCATTGATATTGCACATCTATATATGCTTGATATTGTGCCTACACTTGCTTTGATCCAAGAGAGTTATTGAAGCATCTTAACTCTTATAAAAGAGAAATCTCGAGTAGAAGTTCTAGAGCCCTTCACTGGGAATTCAGGTTCACTCTTTGAAATTCATTTGTGTGTTAGTTTTATTAACTATAATTTTTATAATTTCGCATTTGATTAGCACTCTATCTATTCACCCCCGCCAGGTGAACTTTCAATTAGTATCAAAGCTAGTGCTCTTAATATTCGATTTAACCACTTAGGAGTGATTTGCTAATCACTATATTTATTTTACACATACTCATGGATTATCTTGCCCCACTTATGTTTGATATTTCTAACATCGACATTTGAAAAATTAAAATGGGTTTATATCTTAAAGCCCTTGGAATACATGTTTATTTTGCCACAACAAAAAGATCATATATTGAAAATGGCAAATATTTTGAGGCAAATGACAAACCATAATTACACTAAAGTAAACCCTTAACAATAATTATATCTCTAGGGTTGCTAATTGTGATTATGCTTTTGCAGTGTGGAAAACATTGATTTCTCTTGAAGAACACGACATAAATGATATGGAGAGATAATCAAGTGAAGATGATTCAAACCAAGAATGTTTCATGGTCTAGGAAATGATTCCCATGAGGTAAACTCAAAATCTGATCTTGATGATTTTGCAAGTGTTTCAAATAATGATGCTAACATGTTAAATAATGAGTTTGCTATGTTTTGTGAGAATTTGCTTGAAAAATATAAATTGTTAAAAATAAGAGTTTAAAATGGAAGAAAAAATAAATTTTTAGCTTCTAAACTTAATTGTGTTTTAGAAGAGAAAGAAGAAATTTCAAAAGAGAATAATTTTTATCCTCAAAATTTGATCTTGTTTTAAAAGAGAAAGATTTGATTTCAAAAGAAAATGATTCTTTGAAAATCTAACTTGATTTTGTTTTAAATGAAAAAATGAGTCTTTAAAAACAAAATTGTTTAAATTTCAAAAGAAAAAGACTCTTTGAAAAATGATGTGGCTCAAAAAGAGAAGGTTTCTATTTCTCATGCTCATTTTATTTCTTCTTCGATTGTTGAAAATGAGATTTGTATTTTGAAGAAGAACATTGATTATTTAGGTAAAATTTTGAGCCAATGTGCTTTTAATTATAAGAGATTGGAATCTTTATTTCAAAAGAAACAAGTTTTACAAATTCATGCACATACGCATAATACTCACAAGTATGCTAATGTGTAACATTGCTCACTTTGTGGTCGCAAAGGCTATTGGCACAATTTGGCTATGATAAAATAAATATTTTTATTGCCAATATTTGGATTCAAAAGAGTATTAATCCTCAGGATCCAAAAAAAATTTGGATACCAAAGTCCACACCAATTGCTTCTGATGTAGGTGTGGCCTCTCTCAAAATGTGAGAGAGATTTGGTGCCTTAGTGGTGGATGCAATGGAAGCTTGATGGACAAATCTATGGACGCATCATTATCAAGGAGTTTAGGTGGATGAACCACCTTTTTGGAGATATTGAGATTAGTCTCATCGGTATTTGTAACTATCTCTATTGTTCATATTATGTTTATGTATGCTTTGAATTAAATCTTTAGCATATCATAATTTACATGTTTTAGTTATATGTTTAATGTTAAAACTTGTGACATACTTGTATATCTTTTGAGATAAACTCTTGATTTTGTGCCAAAATTGACTCATATCCTTTGTGTACTCAATTATTATTTTGTTATACTTGTATATCCTAATTTTGATAACTCTTACATTTATACTTATGATTAGATTTGTTTCTCAAGCATATTTTGATTTTATCTTTTTGCTAATCTTATTTTGGTTCATATGTTTAGATGTGATTTTTGTTAAAATTTGTGATATATATATATATAATCCTTAACGTACAGTTGATCTTCATGTTATACATGTTCCATTTCATTTATATACTCAAATTCACATTTGATTATACTTGTATAATGATTCTTGCATATCATGTTTGTGAAAAAAAATTCTTAATTTGTCTTTTCATGTATTTAACAAATCGAGTTTGAAATGTGAAAAAAATTTAAATAGAATTTCTTATGTGTTTTGATGAATTTTTTAGAGCCTTATTGATTTATTTTAATGAATATATTTTTACATGATTTTTGTTCATTCTATATTTTGTTTACTCATGTGATTACAAATAAATTTTGTTCCTTGTATTTTATTCATGAGAATGTTCATGCTATATAGATTTTGAGTGACAATTCTTATGTAATTATCATATTTCATGAGTTGCATATGATTTGATTTATGGTTGAAGAATTTTGAACATTTTTTTCAAAACTATTTGTTTTAATTATTCACATGGTAGTATTTTAATCTATACTCAATTATTTTCAGATCATTATTTTTGAAAATATCTACCATAGTGGGATCTTGGTTAAGTGATCATGTCTTGTATATGCTTAATACTATTCTTTTGAAATGTACATGTAGGTAGGTGATTTTAATGAGTTATACAAATGATTCATGTGATATATGATTTTTGTATACTCAGTCCTATTTATCTATATGTGTATATGTTAAATTTCAAGTAGTATTTCAATTGACATGCATACATACATATGATTGATTACACATGCTTAACAATGTCCATGTTTCAACATAAAACCAATAGTGTCTATGTTTACTTTGAAGCCGTTTAATGCTAAATTTATGTTCATTTCAAATTGATACTAATTTCAATTGGTATCATTTTCTTAAATGGCTTACGCATTGGATTTCTGATTGTTTCAAAAAGAGAGAGAAATTCCATAATTTAAAATTTAATTGGTATCGTATTCCCATCCTTTTTGAGAAAAATATTTTCTTTTAGCAAATGTTCATATTTTCTATTAGTATTAATTATTAAAATTGGTATCCATATTTTTAGTTTCTTTGCTAATTGATATATATGTTTATCCATTTGATTTTAATTGATATTTTTTTAGTATCATACTAAATTTTCAATTAATATCCTTTGCATGACTTTCAATTGATTCTCATTGATATTTATCTTTTCAATTAATGTATCTATGTTTATTTTAAATGAGTTTATCAAAATTTTCAAATCGATTTGTATTGCTTATATGCAAAGAGAGTTAACTTAACATCTTTCCTTTTCATAAATTTATATCGCATATACATTTATTATTTTTTACCCTTTTGTGATGAATTGAAAAAAAAGAGAGAAATTTAGAGTTTATGCATGCATCTGATTATATGTTTTTATATATATGTGTTTTATACTCATGATTTGCTTGGTATTTATGAGATTACATTGAATATCTATATATTTTATGATATGCATGACTTAAGGGGGGAGCTTTTACAATGCTTATCTTTAATCCATGCATATATAACTTTATGAGTTTTATCATCATTAAAAAGAGAGGACTGTTGGCACAAAGACCTATCACTCTAGTTTTGATGATTAACTCACGTAGTTATAGTACTAATGATCTTGTGTTTATTAAGTTTCAGATATTCAGTCAAGATCTTAGTTAGTGTTTAGCTTCTTCAAGCTAACATGAGTCGATTCAAGAGCTCAAACATAAAGATCATATCAAGTACTCAAGAGGAGTCTAGCTCTACATGAATCAAGTTTGGATCAAGTCTACTTGTCGAAAAGATCTACAAGAAGATTTGTGTTTAGAGTTTATAAGTTTAGAATGTTTGTAAAGTATAGATTAGTTTTAATTGCTTAAGCTTATACACTTACACACACAAAAGCTTGATGCTGGTTTTCAAAAATAAAAGTTTTGATTTTCCCGTTTCGATTTAATTAGAACACCTTTTTGGTTTCATGAATAGGTTTCATCAAAAATAAGTTTACATTAGTTTATATGTGTATTGAATTTCATCCATGCATATTGGTGCTTCTATTGTGTTTAAAAAACTTACTTTGATGAGGTGATTTCAAGAGTTTAAGTTTCATTTTTACAAAAAGTTGTTTTTATGAAATATATTGTCAAAAACAAGTTTATATCATTTTATATGTATATTGAATTCTATCTATACACATTGGATATCAATTGAGTTTCAATAGCTTGTTTTTGTATTTATACAAGTTTTTGGAAAATTATTTTTCCATTTAAAGTTTAGTTTTTGGAAAAATATTTTTAGTATAGTTTATGTTTCAAAATAATATTTATCGATCTCAAAAATAGTTCATATGTTGTAATATATGTTGATATTTGATCACACATATTTGTACTCACATGTATTTACATGAACTTGTTTTTGTAGAATTTATAGAGATTTATTGGGTATTTAAAAAGATTTTTAAATATGCAAAAGAGTTATTTTTGGGCTTAGTCTCATCGACCGTCTGATCGACCGCTAGCCAGAGCAACTTGCTCTGTCAGTCGACCGCTCAGTCGACCAAATATGCACAGACACATACACAATGAAAATTGTGCATGTTTGTTGACCGACCGATCAACCAAAGAGAGTGTTTGCTCTCTATTTGTTTATATCAGTCGACCAATCGGTCAACCATAGATGTTAGTCTGCACATTGTTTGGTTTTTGGTCGACCACACGGTCGACCGTTAGAGAGCTGAGCACTTTGGAAGTTGGGCACAGTCGACCGCCTAGTCGACCAACTTCTCCAACGATCATAATTCAAATCATTGGCGGTTGACTGCCCGGTCAACCTATAGGCCATTTCTGCCCTGATTTGACCATAAAGGCTAGTTTGCACTTTGGCCTATATAAAGGGTTTGGCTTGGGTTTTTACCAAGATTTTTAAAGAGGTTTTCAATCAGTTTTCAAGTACTTACTTTCTCATATTCAATAGAATTTTTCAACAAGTTTTTGAGCTTCAAATCTATATCAGTGTTTAAATGTTTTAGAAAGTCAAAGATAACAAGGTTTGGGAAATACTAGCTCTGTTCTTCAAGTTTTTATATCTTTATAGAAGTTTTCTCAATTGTTGTCTAAAGAGTTTGATTTCTAAAATATTTATTTTCTCACAAGTTTGAGCTCTCATTGTAAAATCTATCCTTATAAGATTCTAAGTTGTGTGAGATTTTGGTTTGTGATTTTTGTGATCACTAAGTGTTGTAAACTATTTTCTTTACTTTATGCTTTGGCTTTTTGCCCTCCCTCTTATGTAGAGGTGATTTTTTTGTGCATTGGCTTTGTGTCTCCTCTTATGTAGAGGATTTGAATTTGTATCCTTTAAGTTTGTATTCTTTATCGAGTTTCTTAGTGGAGATAGTGGAAATTCTTCACGCGGTGAAGGGGGGAACGTAGAGCTAGTGGCTCGAAGCTTGAAATATATCCTTGTGTTTGTATTTTCTATCTCTCAACTCCACTCTACTCTTGTTTATATCTTGCATTGATATTATTACTCATCTATATATGCTTGATATTGTACCTATACTTGCTTTGATCCAAGAGAGCTATTGAAGTACCTCAACTCTTACCAAAGAGGAATCTGAGGAGAAGTTCCAGAGCCTTCACCAGGAATTTGGCTTCACTCTTTGGAATTCATTTGTTTGTTAGTTTTGTTATCCATAGTTTTTATAATTCTTTATTTGATTAGCACTTCACCTATTCACTCCCTTGTAGGAAAACTTTCAGCATCGTGGCTGGAGGACAACAAGTAAATTAATGAATGAACAAGATCCTGGTGTCATGATGAATGAGATCATGTATCAGCGGCGGTTGATATCTGGTTGATGTAACATGCCAAAAATCTCGAGATTGCTGATTTGACATGCCAAAAATCTTGGAACGTGGAGCGACTTTAGAATTTGAGAAATTGATAGGAAATGGTCTGGATTCTCTATCTATAAATAAGGAGGTTCTCACATCTTCTAAAGTATTTCTTGCTCCCAAATTTCTTACTCTAGTGAGTTGCAATGTCTTTCTTCTTCTGATAGCATGCTGATATAGGAGTGGGGCTGTACAGGGTGAAGGAGTGGTGACTCTGATTTCATCACCATCTTACATGCTGATCGTGTTCAGTTCAACTTTCGACTTTGGATGACTTCATGGGAGTTCTCGGTATAATCGACTTCCTTGGAATTCTCGGTATCATCCTTTGGAAGATTGATTGGAGGGAGTGGGGTATTGCTGGTTCAAGAATCGTCTCATGTATGCTGCTGTGGACATTCACTTTTAAAAAATCTTTTCGATGGGGACGTCGGGACATAGGATGTATTTATATTTCTTCAAAAACTTATAGAAATATAGTGTGATATTGTATCGCTTGTTAGATATAATCACATAATATTGAAAAGATTTGTAATGGAAATATTTGAAATAAAATATAAATTTTGTGGATGAATGGAAGCAAGAGAAAAAATTTTAATCTTTCCTGTATTGTTTAATTGTTGGTTTGTTCGGGACTAGCTGCCTCTGCGGAAGGTTGACCAGCTTTCCAAAAATTTGTCCTGGAAGAACTTGAGAGTGTTCGGGTTGGAAAACGGCCCGTTCTTCGGGTGAGAGGAAATCACATCTGCATTATCTGCATATATTTTCTCTGAGCAGCGAAATCTCAGATGCGGAGTAGGGTTCGCATTAGCTTTCAAATGGGGGAAATCCCATCAACAGAGTTGCGAAGCCAAGACCTTGAGGTAAAAATCCCTGCAGCAGAGTCCGGACTCCGAGTAGGGAGAATCCCTCAGTGAAGTGTCATGATGCCAGAAGTGTTGGCCCAAAGGCCCATCACTCTAGTTTTGATGATGATCAACTCATGTAGTTATAGTACTAATGATCTTGTGTTTTGATTAAGTCTCAGATTTGTGATCAAGATCTTAGTAGGTGTGTAGCTTCAACAAAGGATTTAAAGTCAAGTTTTAGAGCTAGCACGGTTTGATTCAAGAGTTTGTACATCAAGACCACATCAAGTACTCAAGAGGAGTCTAGCTCGTTGGATCAAGTTTGGACCAAGTCAAGAAGGAGGAGAAGACTTCAAGTGAAGACCTTCTAGATCAAGACTTGTGTCTAGGTTTGTTTTTATAAGATTTTGTTTTAGATTAAATATGTAAAGGATAAAATAGTTGGTGGATTGCTCAAGTATACCATATACACACACACTCTTGTTTTAGTTGTGTTTTAATAAAAGAGATTTCATTTTAGAAAAGAATTTTCATTTTAGAAAAATACCGGTTTGATTTTTGGTATTCAAAGTTATATGTTTTAACCAAAATCATATTTAGTGCTTAATGTCAAAAACATAGATATTTCAACATTATGTGTAGTGGATCATATCCATACACACCATGCTTTAAAAGTGCTTAAAATATCTTGTTTTTGTATTTGGAGAAGTTTTGAAAAAACCAATTTGAAAATACGGTTTTTATTTTGAGCCAAATTTTCTTAGTTACAAAAATAGTTCAAATTGTTCGTAACATGTCTTGATTTTACTCAAACATGTTTGTATATCAAAGTATAATACTGAAACTATTTTTGTAGATTTTTTGTGATTTTATGGGATTTTATTTTAATATCAAAACCAAGTTTTTAATCCCTTTAAGAGTCTGTTCTGGCTTCTGCCGGTCGACCGACGTGCACAGAACGTGCACGCCAGGTCTGTTGGAGGGCCGGTCGACCGACCTGGTCGACCGCCAGAGAGCTCTGCTCTCTGGAAAGCCCCGGTCGATAGGGCCGGTCGACCGGCA
Source organism: Agave tequilana (assembly GCA_038442645.1). Lineage (NCBI taxonomy): Eukaryota > Viridiplantae > Streptophyta > Magnoliopsida > Asparagales > Asparagaceae > Agave > Agave tequilana. The sequence continues at coordinate 104,259 of JAVJIF010030784.1, read as the reverse complement.
GAGAGCTCTGCTCTCTGTTCCAGGCCATGGTCGACCAGGCCGGTCGACCGAGGCTCCAACGGTCAGAATTCTGACCGTTGGCAGTCGATCGGACCGGTCGACCGTCAGCCGTCAGGGCTGAAAAATTGCCCCAACGGCTAGTTTTTCTAGCCTATAAAAGGAGGGCTTTTGGGGGCTGTTTTAGTCAAGATTTTTGGAGAGTTTTTAAGCCAGTTTTTCCTACTCTATTAAGAGGTTTTCTCCACTTACTTGAGAGCAAATATTTCCAATCAAAAGGGAAGTTTATCAAGAGTGTTTTAAAAGTGATTTTTTGAGTTTTCCTCCACCATTTCAATCCTAGTTTTCTCACACAAACACTTGAGCTATCCATTGCTATATCTACCTATAGGGATATTTGTTGTGAGAGGATTTTAGGTGATCAAAGTGTTGTGATCACAAAAGTTTCATCTTTGTACTTTGAAGAGGCGGACTTGCGGGTTCGCGGTGTTTTGAGTTCGTGTGTGAACTCTTTGTTTGAGGTGCGGCCTCGGCGAGCTAGTGGGCTTGCGGTGTGTTCTTGCGGGAACAAAAGAGGGACTAGAGAGTCCAAAGAGCTTGTAGGTGTTGCGGCACCAAGTGATCTGGTGGGATCGATTATAGTGGAAATCTTTCATAGTGTTGAAGGCGGGGACGTAAAGCAAGTGTGCTCGAACCTCGAAACAAATCTCCCGTGTTTGCTATTGCTCTCTCTCTATCTCTCACTTGTCTTTATATCTTGCATGCTATTGTCTTTATCTTTATATGCTTCATATATTGTGTGCTTATTGTTATATGCTTGGGGATTGTTTGCTAACACTTGTATTCAACCAAGAGAGCCAACGCGGTACCTCAACTCTTATTTAGAGGAATCTTGAGGAGTTAGTCCAGAGCCCTTCACGGGGAATCCGGCTACACTCTTGTGTTATACGTGGTGTTTAGTTTAAGAAGTTTTAGTTTGCATCATATAAGTTTTAATTCCGCGTTAATTGTCTATTAGATTAGCTCATCACCTATTCACCCCCCTCTAGGTGATTTCAATTGGTATCAGAGCCAACTGCTCTTGATTTGGGTCTTACAACCTAGAGTTAAAGATCCTCATTTATACCTAATCACAATATTTATACACATACCATGGATTTCATGTCACCTCCCACCTTTGACATCCTTAACATCCAAACTTGGAAGGTTAAGATGTCTATGTACCTCAAAGGCCTAGGTATTCATGTTTATCTTGCTACTATTAAAGATTCATATGTTAACAATAGCAAGTATATTGAGGCTAACTCAAAAGCCATTCATGCTTTGAAAAGTACCCTAAACAATGATTATTTATGTAGGGTTGCTAACATTGATTCGACTTTTGTAGTTTGGAATACCATACTCTTTCTTGGCGAAAAAGAACAATATTATGTAGGGAGCGACTCGGATGTTGGAAGTGACGCTTTCAACATGTGCTACATGGTCCAAGGGGATAACCCCCTTGAGGTAAACACCGAATCCGAGCTAGATGAAGATGTTGATATGTCTTATGATGAGCTTGAATCATTTTGTCAACAACTTCTACAAAAATATGACATACTTAAGAAAGATAACAAGAAAATGAAAAAGAAATTTGATTGCATGCTAAATGAAAAAGATTATTTACAAGAAAAGTTTGAAAATATTTCAAAAGAAAATGAAACTTTGAAAAATGAAAATGTTTCCTTGCTTTCTAAATTGAATGATCTTTGTGAAGGAAACACTTCCTTGAAAAATAAGGTTGTTTTGGTGGAAAAACAAAAAAAAATTGCTTTAAATGAAAACACTTCTTTGAAAAGAAAAATTGTTGAAAAAGAAAAAGAAAATGTTTCTAAAAAGAATAAGAAAAATGATTCTCATTCTCACCATGCTTTACATGCCACTATTAATCAAAATGAGATTAAATTTTTGAAAAATAAAATAAATTGTTTGAGCTCAACTTTGAGCACATGTGCATTTAACCATAAAAGATTGGAAACCTTGTTTTCAAAGAAACAAGCTCCACATGTTCATGCACATCACCCTCATCATGCATATGCACATTTTGCACGCCACGATCACACTCATACACATATGCATCCTAGAGTGTACAAGTGTACACATTGTGGCCGCAAAGGCCATTTATCAAAATTTTTTTATGATAAGAATAATTCTTTAAATTTTGCTAATAAAAATGTTTGGGTTCCTTATAAGACTAACCCTCAAGGACCCAAATTAAAATGGGTACCAAAATCCCCACCTTGTGTTTTTTATGTAGGTGCGGGTTCTCACAAGACGTGAGAGGAATGGTGCCTTGGTGGTGGTTGCACATGGACTTGATGGACATACATTTGATGCACCGCTATCAAGGAGGTTTGGTGGGACAACCACCATGTTTTGGAGATTTGGAGTATAGTTCATGTGTTGGTAACTATCTCTAAAACTTCTAATTTATTTACATGCCTTTTCCATATATGATATTTGTAGCATGTTCATGTTTTGTGCTTCATGAGGTATATAACTTGTTTAAATGTAGTTTTTGTCAAAACTTGTGTATATACGTGTACAAGTAGTGAGCAACATTTGATTCATATACATTTGTACTTCATTGTTCATTTATACTCACTATATGCACATGTATAGCCTAGTTTTGATGATTTCTTCATTTACACTTGTTTTGCCTATTTTCATGTTTTACTTCATGTATATGTATTTGTATTCAAATCTAATAAATATACATGTATACCCCATGAGTCATTTGCCTTCATGGAATTTACATTATGGACTCTTTTTATGTTTGGAATATGTATGCATATTGTTAGGATTGGATAAAATCATACATATACCTAGAAGTTTGTTTTTAAATGAAAAATAAAATCTTTATGATTTTCATGATTTTTATTTGATAAAATGAGATTCATGTTTGTTTTGAGCATTATTGATTATTTTCATGAAAATGCTATTTACATGATTTTTGAACACTCACACTTCATTTGTTTTGTCATGACCTTGTTTCATGAACATCTTTATGAGCTTTATCGATTTTGAGTGTCAACTCTTGTGTATTTGGTATGATTCATGATTTGATTTCATGTTTTGAAGGATCTTTAACTAGTTTTTCAAAAATTAATCTAACTAGTTATTTATTCTTCATTTGGTAGTGTTTTCACTGTTCAAATATTTTCAAACACCTATTTTTGAAAACCCCTACCTACCCCTTCATAGGCGGACGGATGGGAGACCATGCCTTATATGCTCAAATTACATTTTTTTTTTATCTTGTGCATGTAAAGGGTGGATTTTATGAGTTATATACTAATTTCACTTCATAATCTCAATTGGTATCATAATTTCTTTGGTATCACAATTGATATATTTTTGTATACTCATAATCTTGTTTATATATATGTATACTTTCAATTTCAACTTATATCAATTCCTATTGGTATTATCATTTCTCATACATATATATGATTTTCGTGTGCTTGATTTACAATTGGTTTACATATTTAAAGCACATAGTTTATGCCAAGCTTGATTTAAAACTTTATTTTCAATTGGTATCTCAATTGACATTTTAATAAAGCTTACGCATTACTTTTAAATTGGTATCAATATGTTTCAATTTCAAATTTATTATATATTTTAATTGGTATCTATTGAACTATTTATTTCAATTGGTATCCTTATTGGTATCCATTGATCTATTTATTTCAATTGATATTCATGATAATTTAAATTGGTATCAAAATATAAAATATTTTCTTTCATTGGTATCAAAAGTTCATTGTTATTTCAATTGGTAAAATGTTTTCAATTACAATTAGAATTCAAAATTTGTGATGATTATTTATAATTGGTTTCTTAAAATTTGATTTACTAAGATATTTCAAAATTTGTTTTTATTGAGAAAATTCAAAATTTTGTTTTAATAAGAAATATTAAAAAAATTTTGATTTATATTGCCTATATGCAAGGGGAGCTTAACATCTCTTCTACATATAAATTCATGTTGAGTGTATCTTATATTGAGGAGCTTGACAACTCTTCTTTATGCGGTACACGTTTGTAGGGGGAGCTTCACATCTTCTCTTATGCATTGCATATTATGTGTTATGTGAGTTAGGGCTTGTCATCCCTTCTTCATGTAATGCATATATGTAGGGAAGTTAACTTAGCGTCTTCCTCTTCATGAATGTATATCGCATATATCTTTGATTGATTGATTTGAGTTCACCCCTTTATTGATTTTTGTTGTTTCTAACAAAGAGGGGGAGAACATTGTTCTGTTTTTACTTTAACCCCTTTGTTGATGATTGACAAAAAGGGGGAGAAGTATTTTAGTATATATGCATGTTTTGGAAAAAGGATTTATGTTCATGCATATTGTTTTGTTTTGCAAAAAGGAGAAAAAGAATTTGATGTGTTTCATGAGTTTTATCTCCTTGTATTTGCATACATGTTTATGAGCTTTTATTGCCATATATTATTGTTTATTGTGATGCATGAGTTAAGGGGAGCTTCTTTGAAGCTTTACTTTGATTTTGAACCCTAAGTGTGTAAGTGTATAAAGTATGCATATTTCATCAAGGTAAAGATCAAGACTAAATTACTTTCACAAATTTTCTAACCCTAAAAATCAATCAAGTCATCTTATTTTGACCAAGTGTAAGAAATCCTAATTATGATTTTCCTATTCCTTAAAATTGACTTAATTTCTTACAAAAAATATATCAAAATATTGTTCTTACCTTTCAAAAAGTTTATATATATATATATATAATATATATATATATATATATATATATATATATATATATATATATATATATATATATATATATATATATATATATATATATATCTTTGTTTTCTTCTCTTTCTTTCTTTTTTTGTTATATTAGTCATGTTAGAGCCCTCCCCCACATTTATCTTATGTATTGTCCCAATGTATGTAAGAAATGTATAGATGCATGAAATGAAATGTAAAAGAAGTGCATATATTATACAAAAATATGTACAACATCAAGTTTCTCCCACACCTAGATCTTTTTCGGTCTCATCCCTCTAGCTCTCTTCCAATCATTCCAATGGGTCCTCTTTATAGGGCATAGTGGGGAGACCAATTTTTTTGTCATTTTAGTTCTCTTCCTCCCCTGTCTCACCTTTTTTAGGTTTTTCTTCCTCATATTTCTACATTCATTATTCAAAAATTGATCTCCACCACACTTCTCAGTTGGAACTTCCTCACTATGAATGCCTAAGAATTCTAACTCAGTTTCATATATCTCCTCAAAGTTTAGGTCAACACATTCCCCTAGAGATATGTAATTAACCAAAATATCCCTAGTTGGTTCATCCAAACACATAAGTTCTTCGAAGAGGTTTTCAAAGAGTATCCCAATCAGAGGTTCTTGAATTATATTCTCATGCAATATATTATTAGTTGGCTCAGCGAAAGTGAAGATATTCAAATCAAATTTCCTTTTTTTAAAAGGGGACTCTAAAATTAGGATCTCTGACATATGCCTTATCATTAAGATAATCACATTCATTCTTAAATAATTCATCAAGAAACAGAGACTCATTCTCTATACCTTCACTTTCTTCATCACAAGTATTTTTCACAAAGTTTACCTCAAATGTTTGGCCTCTTATCTTACGAGGTTGTTTTTCTAAGTTGAAGACATTGACTTCTCTAGTCATGTCCCCAAAGGTTAATCTCATAGACCCATTCCTACAATTAATAATAGCATTGGCAATAGTAAAGAATGAGCGCTCTAGGATAACAGGACTTTGAGCCCTAGGATTGGACACAGGTTGTGTCTCAAGAGCTATGAAATCAACTGGGTAGATAAACTCCCCGACCCGGATAAGGACATCTTTAATTTCTCCCTTTGGAACTTTCATAGAACGGTTAGCCAATTGGATTGTGACTCGAGTTGGACTAAGATCGTCCAACCCGAGTTGTTGATAAACTGAGAATGGAAGCAGGTTGATACTCGCTCCCAAGTCAAGAAGTGTGTGACTGATCTCGGCTTGTCCTATAGTGCAGGCAATGGTGAGACAACCCGGATCCTTGTACTTGATAGGGATCGGACCCGACAGTAGCTGACTAATATTAGTGGCTAAGAAGACTTTCTTAAGTACATTAGTCTTTCTCTTCTTGGTGCACATGTCCTTAAGAAATTTTGCATAGGATGGGACTTATTGGATGGCATCAAGGAGTGACACATTTATCTTCACTTCGTTGAAGATCTCAATTATTTTATCCATGTGTGGATTCTTCTTGTTGTTCTTTAGCCTATTAGGAAATGATACTATAGGCTTGTACACCTGACTGGTTGACTTATCTGTTTCAGATTCGTCAGATTTGGAAGGATTGGGACTAGATGAGGTGGATGCTGGAGTGTGATTGTGCTGACTGGGATTGGGTGGTGTTGACACTTGGTTATTAACTTTCTTTCCCGACCTCAATCTATGAATATCATTACATTGATTCAATGATTGATCCTCAACCAAATGAGCTTGTTGAGAATTTCTAGGATTCATAATTGGTTAACTTGGCAAGGTACCCTTTTGCCTCTCATGTTATGGATTGGCTAACTGGCTCATTTGACGCTCTAGCCTCTGTACTGTTTGCATGAGGGAATCTTAGTTCTTCATGTACATTTCATATTTCTCTCAAAAACAGTCATTCCCCTTTCAAGTTGAGGATTCTGGAAGGAAGATGGTGGAGCTTGGTTGGGAAATTTTTGTTGATAATTAAAAAACTGTTAGGAGAATTGTGAGGGTAATTTGGAAAGTTGGGTTGATGATTGGAAGAATTATTGGGATGATGGAAGTGGCTTGCCTGGTTCGACCGTGGGTGGTCATTGTTGTGTTAGCTCCATGAGAAATTTGAGTGATTTCTCTAGCCAGGATTGTACGTTGGAGCGTAAGGATCATTGTTTGGCCTTGAAAAGGCTGCATTCATCAGTTCTGGAAAGTGTTGTTGAGCTTAAAATACAGGACACTCCTCAAACACATGATTCATGGCCTGACAGTAAGTACAACCCAGAGTTTAAAATTGGTTTGGGCTGACTTGATTGACTGGACTTGGTTCCTTAGTTTCTAAAGCATCCAGTCTTCTTGCTAGGTTAGCTAACTTAGCCTCGTTAGCTATGGATGATTCAATTGAATGAAGACCTCCTTTTGAAGAGATGGAGTTTGGATTCCTAGAGCTTTCACTAGTAGGTTTCCATTGGATGGTCTTTTCAGCTAGATTCTCATATAAATCCTATCCTTCATGCTCATCCTTCTGCAAGAATCCCCCTTGGCACATGCTTTCTAAAAGGGTCTTGGTTGAGTAGTCTAAACCATCATAAAGAATTTGGCATTGTCTCCATTTCTCTATTCCATGATGAGGACATTGGACAAGGAGGTCTTTGAAGCGTTCAAAGTACCTCCAAAATGGTTCACTAGGTTCTTGCTTGAATTGCATGATATTTTTCTTAACGAGAGCGGTGTTATGAATTGGATAGAATTTCTTCAAGAAGACCTTGATGAAACCATCCCAGGATGTGATAGAGCCAGCCGCTAAGCTGTAGAGCCATTTCTTGGCTAAGTCTTTAAGAGCAAATGGGACAAATTTCAACCTAATAGCATCATCTGCAAAGTGTGGGATTTTCATCATTATGAAGAAATAAGCATCTCGGACTCTAAGCCATGGAACTTAGGGAGTGTGTTGATGAACTGAGGCTTAAACTCAAAGTTGTGTTCACCAACCGATAGAAGTTGGATGCAGGATGAAAGTAATGTTCTAATGGGATAGAACCTATCTGCAAAGATGTCGGTTGAGCCATAACCGAATCTGGTCTTTCTTCGAACTTGGGTGGTGATGTGTTTCTAGTTAACCTAGATGAATTAAGGTCTCTTGACCACACTTGCATACACAAACACAATCACAATCACAAACAAGTTTACCAATAGTCAACAAGAGTAATCAACCAAGCCTAGTCTAAGGTAAACTTGACCTAGATAACTCCTAACTGGTTGATTGTCCATAGGAGGTATAATGCGGACTTTGACCACAAGCTAATCAGTCAGGTCAGGGCAAGATTGGTGGGAGGTATCCGCGCAAAAGCGACGGGCCTAATTAAGCCAAACCACCAGCCTTCGGGTTTCACCCCTCAATCCCTTTCCTAGAGACTGATTTGGCAGGAGTCAAATTCTAACACCTTCCCCCTTAAGATAATCTCCGAGTGAGTTCAAGATGTCCCTAAGGCCAACGTCTATTAGATTTTACTTAAGCTTAGGTTGTGCGTACTTGGAGATGGTTTGTGGGCTAAGGAAGGGTAATGACTTCCCCACCTTATCTTGATTTGGGTTTTGCCCTTAGAATTGATTGTGCAAAGTGTGCAAGATATAGAAAGTAGCAATCAAAAGCAAATATTACCCAAGAATGTTTTCTAAACTATATGCTATGCATACGTACCTTGTCTCCAGCTATCTTCAACAGTTATTGTAAAGTAAACGTAATTAGACAAATGCCTAGAATGCAGGTCTAAACGTTTTTTAAGCAATTAACAATCACTCAGATTATTATTGAATTAAAACAGGGATTTTAAATATCAGATATAGTAAGAATAATAACACACAAAAACTTTATTTTTGCAAGTAATATGTCCTGTAAAAAAGAGTTTTTAGTAGTCCAACAAAAATTTCAATTTTTGCAACGCATTTTCTTGAAATTCTGTTTCCTACTTTTGAGAATAGGGGCACAGAATACCAAGTCTTCTCCTACAAAGCTTGAATGCTAAATCTGAATCTTGACGTTCTTGAAATAAGATACCAAACTGTTAAAAAATAAATACACCGTTCCCTCCCCGGCAACGGTGCAAAAAATTTGATTGAAAAATGATAATGAAAGGAATTACCGTGTAGCTTTAGGCTAACGGGTCGTGTCCACGAGGAGGAATGCGATAGAAGCTTTTCAGTGTTTTATTTAGAAAGCTAAGAATGGTGCTAGTTTTTTAGTTGAAAAGAGAATAGAGAGAAGTGAAGTGATTTAAAGAAAAACTTAAAATTTAGAGAAGACTTTGGAGAAGCTGATCTTTAAAAAGTGTTGAAAATTGTTTGGTTGTTTTTAATATAGGAAACAAATCTGGGCTCACTAATCTTCTACTCAACTACTTACTTTTCTCAAGAACATTTTGGTGCATCACTTTTATCATAAGCAAAAACCTTAGTTTCTTTTAATGTTCAAGTAAAACAAATGAGATAATGACCATCTCCACCGCCTCACCTCTAAGCAACCCCCATCTCCTCCACCCACTCCATCACTTCTAATGCCATCATCTTCATCTACATCTCCATCTTCATCATCATCCCACCATCATCTCCTCTTTCTTCAAACCACCACCACCAAATCACCTCCTCCTCCTCCTCAATCAACCAAAACCTCTTTCTTCCTCCTCTCCCTCCAATTTCATTAACCCATCACCAAATAACCAAGCCACCACCCAAAATCACCACCATGAACAAGAACTCCACCACTTTCAAAACCAATCCGACCTCCATCACAACCCAACACCACCCCCTCTTAGATCTCTCTCTCACCCATTGGGGTGGTCGGCGGCCACCCCTAGGCCGACGCGCCGGCGGTAAGCCGGGGGGCGGCCAGCGGGACAGGAGGCCCCATGTGCGTGAGCAGAGAGGGGGCAGAGCCCTCCTCTCTCTCTCTCTCTTGTGTCCTCTCTCTCTGATTTTCTCTCTCTCCTATCATTTTTATCTCTCCTATCATCTTTCTCTCTCTAGCTATATCTAGATCTCTTTCTCTCTCTAGCTTTTCTTTCTCTCTCGATCTCTCTCTAGCTTTCTTTCTCTCATAGATCTCTCTCTAGCTCTCTCTCTTTCTCTCTAGGTCTCTTTCTCTCTAACTCTCTCTTTCTCTCTAGATTTCTTTCTCTCTCTAACTTTTTCTCTCTCTAAAAATATCTCTCCCATGGGTGTGCCTGTTCTTGTGTGCACGTGTTTTGGAATCGGGGATTTTGTGCTTTTCGCAGTGATTTAGGCGAGTGTCCTCACCTCGTTTTGGGTTTCCCAGCATCGTCGGGTCGACTTGTATTTTATTCTATATTTTGAGTTGTATTCATATTTTGTATTGGCTATTTCTTGTACTTGTATGTGGCCGAGCGACCAAAATTGTACATGTATTATGCCTGTGATGAATGTTTGTACTATGGTAGTTTATTTTTCTGTACATATACCAAACCTGATATGTGTTCTTTTACTGCTTTATATCATTTGTGGCTGACCTGTCGTGGTCATTTAGCCTCCAGACTCTACACTCAGCCTCTGGGCTTCACTAATCCACGATAGTCTAGTTCTTATCACGTATATATGTATGCATGTGTGGTACTTGAAAAACACCTAGAGGGGGGGTGAATAGGTGTAAGTGCTAATCTAGAACTAAATGCAAAACTAAGTGCGCTAAATGCGGAAGCTAATGCAAATCTTACAACACACTTAGTACAATCAACAAGTGTAGCCGAATTCCCCGTGAAGGGCTCTGGACTAACTCCTCTTGATTCCCCTTGAATGGGTTGAGGCGCTATGTGAAGCTCTTGTTGATTAGGTACAAGTGAGGCACACACAAACAACCAAGCATACACAAGATATAGCAATATGAAATATGCAAGGTACTATGCAAGCAATAAGATATGAAATGGCAATATGAATTATGCTCAACACAAGCAAGTATGATATGATGATATGAATGATGCTTTGCACAAATGTAAAGAGAGAGAGTTTAGAGACAAGTGGATCAAACGCAAAGTCCAAGATATGTTTCGAGGTTCGAGCACTTTGCTCTACATCCCCGCCTACACCACCGTGTAGGATTTCCAATCCACTATAGGAGTACCGAACTCCTCTCTCAACCTTACAAAGCCACCGAGGCTATACAACCACAATCCACCTCTACCGAAGAGGGATAAGGCCCGTAGTCAATACAAACACAATCACCTCTACCGAAGAGGGATCCAAACACAATACCACTCCGATCAACCTCTACCAAAGAGGGATACAACAAAAGCAAGGAGGGTTTACAACTTAGAGGCTTAACCTCAAACACTTCTCTTTTTCTCTCTTTTCTTTTCCACAAAAACAAGATCCTAAATAGATTAGGATAGGTGATAGCTCAAGTGTAGAAACAAGGTGTTTTTGGAAACAAGCAACAAAGAAAAACTAATTGGGAAGTCTCTTGTAAAAGATAGAAAATGCAAGATCAAATCAAAATCCCAAAACCTAGTTTTCTTTGATTTTCTAAAAATCCAAAACAATAAAGATGAGAAGTTTTAAAGCCCAAAAACTCTTTTTAAAACTCTTTTAAACACTTCAGAAAACTGGAATTTTTCCTCTTAAAAATCTTGGCCAAAATCCCCAAAGAGATGGGGTTTATATAGGCCCATCAGAAAACTAGCCGTTAGGCTGAGCTGGCAGCCTGACAGGCTGACGGTCGACCGGCCCGGTCAACCGCCAACGGTCAGAAATATGACCGTTGGGCAACTGCGGTCGACCAAACAGAGAGCTCTGCTCTCGACGCGGTCGACCGTCCCGGTCGACCGTCCCAGTGACTCCAAACGTGCACAGATTTGTGCACGTCGGTCGACCGGCCCGGTCGACCGACTTCACCCAAGTCGACTAGGTCAGGTTGACTAGTCGACTGATTGAAGCCTGGAACAGAAATCTAGGTCAGAAAAACACTGTAAAATATTTTTCTAAAAATCTTTTAACACTTCCAAAAATCACCAAAAATAGTTTTATCATTTTGCATTGATATATAAACATGTGGTAAAAAGTTTAGCTCAAATATCAATCAATATGAACTATTTTTGTGTCTTATCATTTTTACCAAAAACCAAAACTTGTATTTTTATCAAACTTGATTTTTCAACACATGAATAGGGATATCAAAATAAGTTGTTTAGCAAGTTAAACCATGTATGTATATCTAGAATACATCTAATATACATAGAAATAAAGTAAACTTGTTTTGATCTACTATTCATGAAAACCAAATCCAAAACATAAAAACGTGTGTGTTTGTGCACTTGAGCATATCAACTATACTAAGCTTTACAAATGGATCTAAAACACACTATCTATACTATGGATACCTAAGTCTTCTTGATGATCTTCATCTTCAAGTTGACTTGCTCCAAAACTCCATCCATGGGTTAGGCAATGTGTGATCTTGAAGCTTAAGCCCTGGAATCATCATGAAAAGCTTCTAAACTCCTTGTTGAAGCTAATCACCAACTAACATCTTGGTTAATGATCTGAAACTTAAACAACACAAGATTATTAGTAAACATAACTACATGAGTTAATCATCATCAAAACTAGGGTGGAAGGCCTTTGGGCCAACAATCTCCCCTTTTTGATGATGACAAAACTCATGGAGTTATATATGCATGGATTAAAGTAAAGCTTCAAAGAAGCTCCCCTTAACTCATGCATAGACAAATAAACATAATAAATATGCAATGAAAGCTCTTAAACATAAATGCATAAATATGCACAAACAATAAAGGTTCTAGATACCAATGAAATGTTCAAGAACAAACCATGCTCTAGATACCAATAAACATACATACCAATTATCATACATTAAACTATATTAAACTTAATATATGCAAAAACAAATATGCATATATATATAAAACTCACCAAATCTTTCTCTCCCTTTTTGTCAATCATCAACAAGGGGTAAACATTCAAAACCATAGATAAAATGAGGGGTAAAAATCTTTCTCCCCCTTTATGTCAATCAAAACAATACAAACAATGTTCTCCCCCTTTTTGTCTAAAACAAAAACAAAGTCAATAAGGGGTGACTACAAAAACATGATATCAATTGAAAATATGTCAATGAAGCATCTTGATACCAATTGAAAGTAAACAAAGATCAATAAATGTTATATGCTATATACATTCATGAAGAGGAAGACGCTAAGTTAGCTTCCCTACACATATGCATTACATGAAGGAGGGATGTTAAGCCCTAATTCACATAACACACATTATGTAATGAATAAGAGGAGATGTGAAGCTCCCCCTACACACGTGTACCACATAAAGAAGAGATGTTAAGCTTTTCAATACACAATACACTCAACATGAATCTATATGTAGAAGAGATGTTAAGCTCTCCTTGCAAATAGGAAATATAAATCAAAACTTTTGTATTTTTCCTTAAACAAAATTAAAGAAAATTTTAGATACCAATTAAAAAAAAATTTTAGATACCAATTTAAATTAAACATAATAAATTTTGAATGTCTAAATACAAATTTTGATACCAATTGTAAATGTTTACCAATTGAAAAGATTTTACATAGAAACATTTATACCAATTGTAAGAATTTTTCATTTTAAACATATGATACCAAATTTGAATTTTCAATCATAAAGTATGGGAGTACAAATACCAATTGAAAGACAAAATCAAATTTTCTCCCCCTTTATGAAATACAAACTAAAATAATGCATTGTCTTGATATCAATTTAAAAGTAATCAATTGAAACAAAATTGAAACTCAAGCACTAGCATAAACACAAACATATATTATATGTATGGAAAATAGATACCAATTGAAATTGATATTCTTGGAATTGAAATCATACATACATACAAAACATATATGAGTATACAAGAAGATCAAAATGATACCAATTGAAAGAGTTCAATGATACCAATTGACATAACAATAAGTTCAAGTGTATACATCATATTACTAATCCACTCATCTCATGCACAAGTTTAAAAGGATTTTCAATATAAACATACAAGGCATGGACTCCCATCCAACCTCCCGTGGATAGTAGGGGTTTTCAAAAATAGATTTGAAAATAAGCTTAGTTTGAAAAACTTTACCAAAATAAAGAATACGAACTAATTAAAATGAAAATTTTTGTTAACTAGTACGAAATCCTTCAAGCAAGGAATAATTTAAAATAATTTTCATAAAACACATGTAAATCACATAGTACTTAGAAACACTCAATATTCAATAAAGTCCATACATGCTCATGAAAAACATAATCATGAGAAATATTTTTAAAAAATGATGAGTGTACAAGAAATGTGTGACATGACATTATGAAATATCCAATTAAGCTCAATTATTCCTTAAACATGAAAACATGAAAAATCATCTAAACTATTCAATCTTCAAGGCATATGTATGTCTAATACAAACTAAGTATACATACATATCCAAAACACAACGAGTCCACAAAATATATGCATTAAGGCACGTGGCTCAAAAGGATAACATGTATATCTAATAGTTTGGACAAGATAGACATATACATGAAGTTAAACAATTAAACACAAAATCAAGAGAAATTAAATCTTCATCAAAACAAATTTTATTTCATGGTATATGTATGGGTTGTCAACACAATAAGTATACATACATATCCCTAAACACAATTGAGTCCATATATATAGATTTGCATGAAGGGAAAATGACTCAAAGGGTATACATGTATATCTTAAAGTTTGGCAATACAAACATATACATGAAGTGAAACACACAATCATAAAACAAATTCAAAAATGAGAATACAAGTTTAAAATGTATGAATCATCAAAACTAGACTATACTAGCACATCTAATGGTTCAAATAAGCAATCAAGCCCAAACATATATAAATTTATTTGTGGCCCACTATATGTACAAGTATAAATCCTAGTCTTAATGAAAACTAATATCTAAACAAGTAATCTTACCATGAAGCATCAAAACACAATATAAGAATCATCATGATAAAACTAAGACATGATTACTATATAAATTCACATGTATTAGATTCATGATGTACATTATAGCTTAAACAAAAGTGAGAACACTAAGTATGGATTCATATAAGCATGTGTGTCTCAAATACTATACATGTATGTCAAGGATCTAATAAACATGGAATGGACATACTAATCCATAGACATCAAAAACATGCTATAAACAATGAATATTGAAAGCATGAAAATAATAAATAGGAGTAAAGGATAGTTACCAAAATCGAAGAAGCAACTTTCCTTGTCTCCAAAACGTGGTGGTCATCTCCACCAAATCTTCCCTTGAAAGTGATGCATCCAATTGATTTCCTTTAAGCTTGGAACGCATCCACTCCAAGGTGTCATCACTCTCACGTCATGTGAGAGCCCACACCTACATCAAAAAGAATAGGAGGGGTGGTCTTTGGTACCCATACTCTTTTGGGTCCATGGGGTTTAGTCTCATTTCTAACCCAAACAAAATTCTTTGCTAAATTAGGAGTATGTAATCTATCATAGCAAAATTTAGCAAGGTGGCCCTTACGTCCACAATGTGTACAAGTGTACACATGAGCATACGTGTGATGGTGTCCGTGAGGAGCATGTGTATGCCGTGGAGGGTGTGCATGCATAAAAGATGAAACTTGTTTCTTTCGAACCAAGGATTCCAAACGTGTATGGTTCATGGCACATTGGCTCATAGTGGAGCCCAAACAATCTACCTTCTTCTTAAGCATGGATATATCATTATCAAATAAAAAAGAGGTGGCACATGCAATAGGTGAAGTGTGTGATACTACCCTAGCATGGCAAACATGAGCATCAATCTTATTTTGCAAAATAATATTCTTATCTAAACAAACATTCAACTCATTTGAAATAGAAATAATTTTATTTTTCAAAGCAAAATTCTCCTTTAAAACAAAATCAACTTTTGAAGACAAATTTTCATTTTTCTTCAAAATAGCATGGCAATCTTTTTTAGATTTTAAAAATTCATTTTCTTTAAGTGCAAGATCAAGTTGAGATTTTAATGAATCCCTCTCATTAGCAATCTCCTCTTTCTCTTGCAAAACAACATCAAGTCTAGCAATCAAATTTTTATTTTCATTGTTAATGCCTAGACTCTTCTTTTTCAACAAATTATATTTATCTATTAATTTTTCACAAATAATAGAAAGTTCTTCATTCAAGGCATGAGGATCAACATAATCATTTAAAGAACTAGCACAATCATCATTATCTAAGTGGGGTTCTGAATGTACCTCAAGGGAGTCATTCCCTTGGACCATGAAGCATTGTGAATCGGATTCTCCACTAGATTCCTCTTCTTGGATTTGTACTTGAAGCTCGGAAGTGGTGGTTGTTGTCAATTTGTTCCACACTACAAAAGCGAAATCAAAGTTAGAAACACGTAAAAGATAATCTTTGGATAATGTGCTTCTAATGGCCTCAAGGGCTTGTGCATTGGCCCCAATATGATTGCTATCACTAAGGAAGGATTCCTTGGTAATGGCAAGGTAAACTTTATGACCTAGGGTTTGTAAATAAACGGTCATCCTAATCTTCCAAACATGAATGTTGGAAGGGTCAAACATAGGTGGGTCATGAAAGTCATGGTAAACTATATGTGTGTGCAAACACGCAATGTGTGTGCAAACACGCAACAATAGACTAGCAACCAAATGGATCTCACTCCTAGGATGTTAAGCCTAATATCAGGAGCACTAGCTCTGATACCAATTGAAAAACACATAAAGGGGGGGGTGAATAGGTGTAAGTGCTAATCTAGAACTAAATGTGAAACTATGTGCGCTAAATGCGGAAGCTAATGCAAATCTTGCAACACACTTAGAACAATCAACAAGTGTAGCTGAATTCCCCGTGAAGGGCTCTGGACTAACTCCTCTTGATTCCCCTTGAATGGGTTGAGGTGCTATGTGAAGCTCTTGTTGATTAGGTACAAGTGAGGCACACACAAACAACCAAGCATATACAAGATATAGCAATATGAAATATGCAAGGTACTATGCAAGCAATAAGATATGAAATGGCAATATGAATTATGCTCAACACAAGAAAGTATGATTGATGATATGAATGATGCTTTGCACAAATGTAAAGAGAGAGAGAGTTTAGAGACAAGTGGATCAAACGCAAAGTCCAAGATATGTTTCGAGGTTCGAGCACCTTGCTCTACATCCCCGCCTACACCACCGTGTAGGATTTCCAATCCACTATAGGAGTACCGAACTCCTCTCTCACCTTACAAAGCCACCGAGGCTATACAACCACAATCCACCTCTACCGAAGAGGGATAAGGCCCGTAGCCAATACAAACACAATCACCTCTACCGAAGAGGGATCCAAACACAATACCACTCCGATCAACCTCTACCAAAGAGGGATACAACAAAAGCAAGGAGGGTTTACAACTTAGAGGCTTAACCTCAAACACTTCTCTTTTTCTCTCTTTTCTTTTCCACAAAAACAAGATCCTAAATAGATTAGGATAGGTGATAGCTCAAGTGTGGAAACAAGGTGTTTTTGGAAACAAGCAACAAAGAAAAACTAATTGGGAAGTCTCTTGTAAAAGATAGAAAATGCAAGATCAAATCAAAATCCCAAAACCTAGTTTTCTTTGATTTTCCAAAAACCCAAAACAATAAAGATGAGAAGTTTTTAAAGCCCAAAAACTCTTTTTAAAACTCTTTTAAACACTTAAGAAAACTGAAATTTTTCCTCTTAAAAATCTTGGCCAAAATCCCCAAAGAGATGGGGTTTATATAGGCCCATCAGAAAACTAGCCGTTAGGCTGAGCTGGCAGCCTGACAGGCTGACGGTCGACCGGCCCGGTCGACCGCCAACGGTCAGAAATATGACCGTTGGGCAACTGCGGTCGACCGGCCCGGTCGACCGAAACAAACAGAGAGCTCTGCTCTCGACGCGGTCGACCGTCCGGTCGACCGTCCCAGTGACTCCAAACGTGCACAGATTTGTGCATGTCGGTCGACCGGCCCGGTCGACCGACTTCACCCAAGTCGACTAGGTCAGGTTGACTTGTCGACTGATTGAAGCCTGGAACAGAAATCTGGGTCAGAAAATACTGTAAAATATTTTCTAAAAATCTTTTAACACTTCCAAAAATCACCAAAAATAGTTTTATCATTTTGCATTGATATATAAACATGTGGTAAAAAGTTTAGCTCAAATATCAATCAATATGAACTATTTTTGTGTCTTATCATTTTTACCAAAAACCAAAACTTGTATTTTTATCAAACTTGATTTTTCAACACATGAATAGGGATATCAAAATAAGTTTGTTTAGCAAGTTAAACCATGTATGTATATCTATAATACATCTAATATACATAGAAATAAAGTAAACTTGTTTTGATCTACTATTCATGAAAACCAAATCCAAAACATAAAAACGTGTGTGTTTGTGCACTTGAGCATATCAACTATACTAAGCTTTACAAATGGATCTAAAACACACTATCTAAACTATGGATACCTAAGTCTTCTTGATGATCTTCATCTTCAAGTTGACTTGCTCCAAAACTCCATCCATGGGCTAGGCAATGTGTGATCTTGAAGCTTAAGCCCTGGAATCATCATGAAAAGCTTCTAAACTCCTTGTTGAAGCTAATCACCAACTAACATCTTGGTTAATGATCTGAAACTTAAACAACATAAGATTATTAGTAAACATAACTACATGAGTTAATCATCTTCAAAACTAGGGTGGAAGGCCTTTGGGCCAACAGTACTAACAGTGTAGGTACCCTTTTACTGAATATGAGTTTCTGCCCACTCCCGGGATGGCTATGTTGGTCCCGAGTTGATGCCAAGTGTGGATCTAATATACACGTCAACACTCACACAAGGATATTAGTATAAAAGAAATAAACGTACTTGTAAATAAGGAAAATAAATCAGAGAAAAGATAACAATCGCAAACACAAGTGATTTATCCTGGTTCGGTCCTCGTGACCTACATCCAGTCCCTAAGCCACCCGCTTGAGATTTTTCTTTATCCTTTGACTTTGTACACCCAAAATCAACACCTTGCACACCACTTGACAAATTTTCTTTGCCAAATGTGTACAACACTTCTTACAAATCAAGAAGACAAACACCTTGTACAACCTCTCTTCTACTCCAAGAAGACGCTCTTGTACAATACTCCTCTTTGAGTGATTACAAACTTTCCTATAAGCCTTGATTCAGTATGTGATCGTGGACAAGGGCTATTATAGGTAGACTTTCAGAAATCTTCACTTTGGAGTAGGAATTTGGTGAAGAAACAGAAAATGGGAACAGTTTTCAGAAAACCAGATTTTTCAACAGAGTTTTGGTCAGAAAACTATTGATCTCTATGTTTAGTTAGGGTAGTTATTAGGACAAATTTGAATGTTTAAACGTTGGATAACGTTGAAGAAAATACCAGAAAACAGAAACTATCCAACAGTCAGAAACTGCCATTAGTCGACTTGAGATATGGGGTTAGTCGACTAGGGTAGGCAAATTTCTCAAGGTTAGTCGACTATAGAAAAGACCAAGTCGACTAGGTCAAGTTGAAATCAAAAGACAAGTTTTTAAAAACTGAAACAAGTCGACTAGACTTAAGGGATTAGTCGACTACAACATCTATTAGTCGACTAGGAAGACTGTTAAGTCGACTAATAATGCAAACAGAGAGTTGGTATATATTCAGGACACAAATCTAGTCGACTACATAAAAAGACAAGTCGACTATACTATTTATAAGTCGACTACAAATAGGTATAAGTCGACTAATAGGCTATGATGTGTATGTGCTTCAAGGCTTTTAACATGCTATCAACAATTACAATATACATCATTATCAACTCTCTTTGGGAAGTCTTGATCATGTAGAACTCTTAAATAGGCTTGAGATAGAGCTCCATATGAAATGGCTTCACAAATGTATCATCAAAAGCAAGTTCCAATATTCTCCCCCTTTTTGATGATGACACTTTATGTGCACGAATACTACCCCTATAGAAAATAAGTTATATGTTCTCTCCCTGCAGAAAAGGGTTATAACAGATATAGAAACACTTGTGTTCTCCCCCTGCAACAAATATATCATAACATGTATATATATATATATATATATATATATATGATAAATATTTGAAGTATTGTTCTTGTTATATGGTACATGAAAGATAGACATTAGAATGGTACCAATTATAAGAGTAAAGCATTAACCTTTAGGAGACCAAACCCAATTTGAATTTGGTTTCCATCTGTTAGTATACACATAATTGCATGAATTACATAAATCAAGTATGTATGATGCAATATATGTATTTTTGTCAAAAATGCTTAAGTTTTTAGGAATCCATATAAACTTATTCTTAATTCTTTTTAAAATATTATCAGACTTTCTTTTCACAAAAGAATTATATGGATTACTAACATATGAAGATTTTTCAAAAAATCTAAGACCATAATGATTATGTGACATCTTTTGATATGATAACAAATCATTAACTTTTCTTTTCCTTGATTAAACTTAGTCACATTTTTCATAATCTCTTCATATTTCATTTTGAAAACTGACATGTCTTTATCTAACACAGAAATTCTTTCATTTAAAGACACAGTTTCCTTTTTAAGCAAAATATTTTCTTTTATAAAATTCTCATTATCCTTTTTCAATGATGATATCACTATTTCAAAATTATCTTTTTGAGAATTTATAGAAGAAACTTGAGAGACATAACATGAATTTTCTTTAAAATATTTTTCATTTTCCTTTAATAAAACTTTATTTTTCATTTTTTCATTCTTTAGATCATTGAATAATTCATGGAATGCATCTAAAAATTTAGTATATTGTACCTCATCTTCTTCTAGCGCCATGTAATAGATGTTGGCATGTTCAGTGGTTTCTTCTTCGTCAGAGGAAGAGGAATTACTGTTTTCCCATGATGCTTGGTAGTTTTCTTCTTTCTGAACTTTTTGCTCTTGAATTTACCTTTGTTTTTGAGCAATGGGCAATCCTTCTTCATATGACCTATTTTATTACAACTAAAACATTTAAACTTACCTTGCTTTAAGAATCTTCTGAATTTTCTTGAAAGCATTACCATCTCCTCTTCATCGTCATCTGAATTATCCGTGTCAGAGGATGCATGGAAGGCAAGTTCTTTCTTCTTTGAGAGAGATTGTTGTTCATCCTTCTTTCTGTCTTCGAGTTGCACTTCATATGCCATTAGATTACCAATAAGCTTTTCTAACGACAATGTTGAGAGATCATTCGCTTCTTCGATTGCAGTTGTCTTCTTCTCCCAATCTGAAGTGAGTGCTCGAAGGATCTTGCGAACTTTTTTAACTTGGGTGTATTCCTTTCCAAGGGATGCTAAGGAATTGGTAATGTCAGTGAATCTTGTAACCATTTCTGAGATGGTTTCATTCTCCTTCATTTGAATAGTTCAAACCTGTGGATAAGAATAAAAATCTTAGATTCTTTAACCTTATTTGTGCCTTCATGTGTTACCTGTAGAGTGTGCCATATTCAATTTGTAGAAGTGGCTGTTGACACACGGTTGAATTCTTCTTCGGTCAAGGCACAGAATAAAGCATTCATCGCTTTGGCATCAAGGTTCGCATTCTTCTTTTGATCATCACTCCAAGCGTTGTAGTTGGTTGTCGGCTTGGTGTACGGCGCTTCCACAATGTTCCAAAGTTTGTAGTTGAGCGATTGCAAGTAGATCTTGATTCTACATTTCTAATAGTTGTAGTTGGATCCGTCAAATAGCGGTGGACGTTGTGTAGAATGTCCTTCTTTGAATTGTGATGAAGGGAACTCAGTTGCCATCCATATAGATTGTTGACTAGGTATACAGGGCTCTGATACCAATTGTTGAACCCGCTTTGATACCAATTGTTGGTCCCGAGATGATGCCAAGTGTGGATCTAATATACACGTCAACACTCACACAAGGATATTAGTATAAAAGAAATAAATGTACTTGCAAATAAGGAAAATAAATCACAGAAAAGATAATTATCGCAAACACAAGTAATTTATCCTGCTTCGGTCCTCGTGACCTACATCCAGTCCCCAAGCCACCTACTTGAGATTTTTCTTTATCCTTTGACTTTGTACACCCAAAATCAATACCTTGCACACCACTTGACAAATCCCCTTTGCCAAATGTGTACAACTCTTCTTACAAACTAAGAAGACAAACACCTTGTACAACCTCTCTTCTACACCAAGAAGACGCTCTTGTACAATACTCCTCTTTGAGTGATTACAAACTTTCCTATAAGCCTTGATTCAGTATATGATCGTGGACAAGGGCTATTATAGGTAGACTTTCAGAAATCTTCACTTTGTAGTAGGAATTTGGTGAAGAAACAGAAAATGGGAACAGTTTTCAGAAAACCAGATTTTTCAACAGAGTTTTGGTCAGAAAATAATTGATTTTTAATTGGTATATTAAACCTAAGATAACAACTCTATTTATAGATGAACTCTATGGTTAGTTATGGTAGTTATTAGGACAAATTTGAATGTTTAAACGTTGGATAACGTTGAAGAAAATACCAGAAAACAGAAACTGTCTAACAGTCAGAAACTGCTATTAGTCGACTTGAGATATGGGGTTAGTCGACTAGGGTAGGCAAATTTCTCAAGGTTAGTCGACTATATAAAAGACCAAGTCGACTAGGTGAAGTTGAAATCAAAAAACAAGTTTCTGAAAACTGAAACTAGTCGACTAGACTTAAGGGATAGTCGACTACAGCATCTATTAGTCGACTAGGAAGACTGTTAAGTCGACTAATAATGCAAACAGAGAGTTGGTATATATTCAGGACACAAATCTAGTCGACTACATAAAAAGGCAAGTCGACTATACTATGTATAAGCCGACTACAAATGGGTATAAGTCAACTAATAGGCTATGATGATGTGTGTGTGTGTGTGCTTAAAGGCTTTTAACATGCTATCAACAATTACATTATACATCATTATCAACTCTCTTTGGGAAGTCTTGATCATGTAGAACTCTTGAATAGGCTTGAGATAGAGCTCCATATGAAATGGTTTCACAAATGTATCATCAAAAGCAAGTTCCAACAGGCTATCCAATAGGTTATTGGTCATGCACCCTTATGGGTTTCAGGGCAGCTACCAAGAGTGCTCTTAGAACCTGGGCATACTCTAGCCTTTGGGCTCTCGCCCACTTCCTCAAAAGAGGAGTGCACTTAGACCGTCACGTCTCTCATGCTCTGCCTGGTAGGCAAGCTTAGCGCTCAGCGCTTTATCACTAGATTCACCTAAGCGGTACTCTGTCAGATTTTAGACTCACTTTCTATGCCTAGTCATTCTTGTAGCTCCTTCAAACACTTAAGTGATTAAACACTGTTTGCTGTCCGCGTCTCCAGCTTGCTTAGCTCTGCTTGGATATTCACTTGCTTGCTAATTGCCTACTTACCAGTTTATCTATTCTTCTATTAATGGTTGTGAAGAGTTTGAAATCTTATTTATACTATTTTCAGAGACTGCTGGTTTTCCTATATTCGTACGGATCTCTTGTATCGGTACTATTTTCCTGTATCGCTTGGCGTGCTTTCACTTGATGTGCTAACATTTACCATGTTGTCTGCTGACACCTGACTGGTATCACCCTCTGTCATGCTATCACCTGACATCCAGCATGACATACCTGACTCTTATAATTATCACTATACGAAAATGATGACCTGATATCTTGATATATTGTGATATATCCCAGTACAAATTGTACTCCTGATAC
The DNA here is from genome assembly GCA_038442645.1 of Agave tequilana. Lineage (NCBI taxonomy): Eukaryota > Viridiplantae > Streptophyta > Magnoliopsida > Asparagales > Asparagaceae > Agave > Agave tequilana. The sequence goes on along the minus strand of JAVJIF010030784.1, from coordinate 80,610 downwards.
ACCTGTACTCCTGATGCTACTAACTTGCTCCAGCTTATTCCCGTAATCTGATAATTATCTAATAAACTATAAAAAGAAAAACTTAAATCGGGTCGGGAAAAATTTATGGATATCAATATATGTTCGTGTTTACAGTGGCATTAGGTATGTTGTGCAACTAAAACTTTCAGTTCGACCTAAAAGCGTCCAGGTGACCGAGGGGAGCGCTGGCTCCCTCCTTCTTGGTACCATCCTGAAAAGGGCATCCTATAAGACCCTTTTGAATGCCTTGTGGTAGGTTCTATCCTCCAGCAATAAAATAATCTTGGGTTGTGATTTCGAGTATGCACGGGACCCACTGTAAATATTGTTCATTGATACTTTCGTTCATTTTCAATGACAACCTTGCTTTACTCAGATGTAGATATATATGTGTTGGGATGCTAGTCTACATACCTAGACATCTAAGTAGGACAAGTAATAATAATAAAAGATCCTAATTAATAATTTGTTGTATGTTTTGCAATTCGGGTCGTATGGACTTAGTTTATGATGATGTGAGATATATGGTATGTAAATGATAGCTTCCTTATTTGGATTATTCCTTCAATGTACTTATCTCATGGAGCCGTAAACTGGGTTGTACTGCTGGTTTTGTCATATTTGCTTTCATCGGGTTTTATTTCAGATTTCTGATTTTATTATTATTATATATGTATACATCTGGCTTATCACTTTTGTTCTATTCCACTAGTCTCCTGTTCTTATCATATTATACCATGCATGTTCTCTACTTGATATCACTTACTATCTCTCTACCTGCTTTTGTATGTATGTGCTCACACACGATTATCAATACATACTCTTTTGATCTAGATTTATCGATACACGTGTGCTTATCCCTACACGCCACTTGGCATTCACCACACCACTCGTTGGGGAGTTTTTGACTCCCCTGGATTCTCATGTCCAGATCCCAGAGCTTGAAACTTGTGAATTCTCCTCGGTTGATGACAAGAGGTGCGAAATGGAAGCGTGGATCATCGCAGACCGTCTGGGGTCCTATCTTTCTAGGCCCGCTGCTCGACTCTCGAGCTTTTCTTTCGTGACTCGTGAGTGCCTTTTGTACTGTACATACTTATATATTTCTTTCTATTCTCGCAATTGTGCCTACCGGGTGATATAATATTCGTGTAATATTGTGTTATATCTTGTGATATCTTTGTAATTATACTCATATATTGGAATGTATAATGCATCACGTATTTTTAAACTCTGATTTTTGCCTGTACTAAAGCTTAACGTATATATATATGAGGGTATTTTTGACCTACGTATATACGTCGCAGTAATATCTCTGTACCCACGGGGTCGGGGCGTTACAGGGTGATATCAAAGCCTAAGCTCTCACATCCTCAGTACAATCAGTCGACAAATTAATGGTAAAGAAATTTACAACTAGAATGCATGAGTCTTGGTTATACAATCCAACTATAAGTACAGAGTTATATATTTTCTCTTGATAATCCTTCCTTTTATTTGAAGTTCTCCCATCCTTTCACCCTTTAGTTTCACTTTATTCTTAGACCAACTTAAATCAAGAAAAGATAGAAAATTCATAATGGTTCTGGTTCTTCTTAGGGTGGTCCTAATGGAGTGTGTTGATTTGAGGTGAAGGGTATGATGGAAACCAACAGAAATAGACGAAGATCTTGCACTAAAGATTATTCACAGCACTCCGCGAGAGGTCAGGGAACATCTCTAAAATTAGAAAACTACAGCCAGCTGTATTTCCTGGTACGGAGAAGCCGTTGATATGGAATAATGGTTGATAGAAGCAGCGAACTTTATGAGGGCAGTTAGAATGCCAAATGAGGACAAGGTGGAAGTGGCTAAGATACCGCTAAGAGATATAGTAAGAACTTGGTGGTTGGTAGAGGAAGCGAAATTGGAAAAGCCCGTCACTTGGGACCAGTTCTCGAAGAGTTTCTACGAGAGGTTCTTCCCAGATGGCATAAAGAGAGATGAAAGAATAATTTATCAGATTACAGTAGGAGTGTCGAATTGTAGAAAAGTATGCTACAAAGTTTCTAAGACATAGTTGGTTTGCGCTGTACATGGTGGCTGACGAGGAGAACCGAGCAAGTAGATTATAGTAAGGCCTGAAGATAAAGATCAAAGATATTTCTTATACCCTAGCAGCCTAAGACGTATTCTCAAGTTTTCATCATCGCTCAAAAGGTAGAAGGGAACTGAAGAAGAAAAATCAGGATAAGAGGCAGAGCCCCTGGATACCCCACTAGCCAAGAAACCACTCTAACCTCGCCCTCAGCATATGATATGTGATTACTGTCTGAAGCCTGGGCACTTATAACGCAACCGCCAGACAGCTTATGAATTATATTTTGTGTGCGGGTCCGGATATCATTTGAAGAGTGACTGTCCATTCAAGAAGGCAGAGAACACTGCACCGATCTGATCAACACATCCAGTACCACCATTGGGAGAGAATTCAAAACCTACTGACAGAGGAACCTTACTTCATCCCCTGCAACAAGCATATAGTCAGGCATAGAGAAGACCAAAAGTTAGGACAGCTGGCAGAAGGAGGCAAACATATAATATGACTGAAGAGGAAGTCAAGATATTGAATGGAGTATGAACAGGAAGGGATACCTAATATCAGGAACAGGAACCCTAATGTACCACCCGTAACCATTATCCCTATTATATCATTTCCTTGAGTTAGTAAGTTTTCTATATTATATCCTCCTTATTGCACTATCATCATCAGTCTTAGTCTCTCTGTATCCACCTTTTTTCATGCTATTCCTATCTTTTTCATTTTTGGTCATCTAATTGTTGTAGCCTTTATACCAACTTAAGATATGGGTAGACTAGTGAGGTAGCAGCAGGACAGATGTGATTTGTTCTCATCCTATTCTGACATTCTTCGATTCTAGCGCATCATATTATCTTATATCAGATAGTTCTTTGACTCCATATTATATTATATATATGGCTATTCTATGGGGATTAGCACAAAAGTGAAGATCAGTACAGATAGTAGTGTAGTCATAATGTATGTAATCAGATAGACTGTCTCACTACACGAGAGGCGTCGGTGTAAAATGATTTTTCAGATTTAGAACTTTTGTTAGATAGAGCCATGGTATTCTTTATATTATTCCAGTAACAATCACTTCTTTCTATGAACATTACGGAGTTCAGGAATCTTCAGAAGTGATCTGCCATAAAGTTGACATCCAGAAGATAACATTTAGGATGTATTCTTGATCATGTTCTTCGAAACCGCAACACTCAGCATTTTTTTATGAATTTGATAAGCCACAAACCCCACTAGCCATGCCCAATGAGAGTCGTGTACTAGCCATGCGAGTTCAACCACACGCAGGCTTTGTTGTATCCTGGCGTTTAGCATTTAGCGATGTGTTATGCGCTGGCTTCGCCACGTGAGCTCGGCAAAGTGCGAGTCTCGCAGAGCATTAGCTCTACCGCACCGTAGTATTTAGCGCCTAATGTTGTGTTACACAATGGCCTCACCTAAGTTTCGCTTCGCTCATGGCTATTTCTGACAATGTTTAGCATTCTTGCCTCATTCCCTAGATTTCTCCCGCTTAACTTGTTTTCATAGATTTAATGAATCGGGTTTTCTTACTGTGTCTAAACAAGTGATTGAGCTAAACCTGCATAGAAAAATACTAAATTTTAGAATAGTGCTAGATTCTCAATTCTACTACTATAGTAAGTGGCTATGCGGTTCGTGATCCACAAGGAGGGACTGCGATGGAAGCTTTGTGTAAGTTTCTTCTTTTAAGTTTACAAAAATGAGTTTAAAAGTTCTTCTTAGTTTTGGTAAAAGAAAACAAATAAAGTTAGTTTAAATTAAGAAGAAGATGGTAGAAGAAGAGATGGTGTTGCTGTTGTTTTATTTAAAAAGAAAAGGAAAAAAAACTAAATAAGGGGAGAATGTTGGTTTTGGGGTGGAATTCTAAACTAATGAATGAGAAGAAATAAAAAGAATACTTACCTCTACCGTTGTATCATAATGAAGATTTACCTCAGCGTGAAATAAAATAAGCAGATAGTAAGAGTAACTTGAATGCAGTGCTTGGCTAGATCGAGTATAATAAAAAAAATAAAAAACTCAATTGATATCACTTCAATACAATTCTCTCTTAAAGAAGGATTACATCAGTGTCATTCTAATTACATTTCTTCTTCTTTTTCTCTTATGTAACTCTCTCTAACTTAAAATAAAATAAAAATTACATTGAAAAAAGAAAATAAAAACCTAACTAAACTAAACTAAAGCTCTCTGAAGCCATCCTTCCTCTGCCTTCAAAGTATGCAGGTATTTATAGAAAGAAAGAGAGGGGTTAGCGTAAGAAGATAAGGGGAGCAAATGCTCCCCCTAATTTAAACATCCAGCCGTGGAATGTGGCTTGGGCCGCATTTCTACAGCCATATCCTGGCCATTGGCTCAAGGTCTGAGGGGTGCTCCTCCATTGATCATTGTTCTATCCTTTTATCCTCTTGAAATTTTAGTTTCTACTTTGAATTTGACGATATATCCTTTGATCTTCGGCTTAACAAACTGGGTCTTCAATAATCTATTTTACTTGCATTTTGATTGGTATTATCTCATCTGATAGATCTGGCCTTCAGATAAAATGGCTTTTAGAACCTATGGATTTAAATCGATCTCCTTTCTTTTGAACTTTAGATTTAATTGGATAAATCTGTTAATCTCTCTCTTTTCTTTCTTAATTACATTGCACGCCCACTAAACATGAAAATACATTAAATAGCAGAGTTTATTTAAATATAAATGTAAAATTATGACACATATGATATGATAACATATAATGCATGTGTATGATCAGACCTCTACAACTAATTTTGCTCGTCCTCTAGCAAAACAAAAGGTAGAACTAACCTAACCTAACTCATTTTTATAAGAATCACAGTAATACTTAGCACGCGCAACAAGCGTTAAACCACTAGGTTACCCCCAAGAGGACGAATTGTGTCTCGTGAGGGTTTTCAGTGGATTGCACCCACAAAATCCATAAATAAAGAAAAACAAAGTGTTAGTATTTTTGAAAGTGCATTTTGAAGGAAAACAAGTATTTTAAGTATTAATGTAAAATTCAAGTAATCGATAAGTCATAGGATTATCAAAACTTAATCATTTCTAAACTTAGTCTCTATTCAAAAACTTATTTTCAATCAAAGTAAGGATAAAATTGTATTTTCATCTAGTTTATTATTTTACCCTAAGTCATATATTTTACCCTAAGTCATATATACCTCAATCAAAGTGAAAATTTGACTCGAAATTCTTCAACTCTAACTCTTATGCCTTATTTTTTTCATATTTATAGCGGTAATATCCCTTAGCTCTATTAGGCTTTCTAATTCGCCCGTGTAACGAGCCATTGTCGGTGACTCCCAAACCAGACGGTTTAGGGCACCAGATGAGAAAACACCCCAAGGACTTAGGACTTGAGCAAACAAGACCACAAAACTAAGGATTTTTATTTATATGAACCACTTTTAGGCGTGAATACTTATGCTTTATGAGGCACAAATACCCAGTTTAATCAGAGAATTTTTTATATAATAAGTTTTTTTATAAGGCATAAGAATCTTTGTTTTAGAACCCTAAATGTGTAAGTGTATAAAGTATGCATATTTCATCAAGGTAAAAAATTAAGACTAAATTAATTTTTCAATCTTTCTTCCTAACCTAAAAATCAAACAAATAATTTTATTTTGATCAAGTATATGAAATCTTAATTATGATTCTCTTATTCCTTAAAATTAACTTAATTTCTTACAAAAATAAGTCAAAGTATTATTTTCCTTTTCAAAAAGTTTTAAAGAAAGGATTATATATACGTATCAATAGATACACTTGGCTCCTTTCAAAAGGATTTGAGCCTAAATTCTTCCCATTGAAATTCAACCCTCTTACGCTCAAATGCAAGATCCACTCCATTGAAGCTGATCTACATTATTTGAAGTCTCTTAAAACCAAAAATCAAGTGGGCGCAAAACGGACAGCCGAAAGTAGGAGTTGCTTAGTTTAACGGTGTATAATATTTGAAATCTTAAAAAATTGGTATATAGGGTTTTTTTAAATGTTTAGATCATGATCAAATGGTTGGATCGAGAATTTGCTTGTCAAATGCTACTTTCGGTCGTCCATTTTACGCATACTTGATGAATAAGAAAAAAGTATTCAAATAATGTGATTTTTTATTTTTAGAGATTCCACATAATATAGATCAACTTTAACAGAGTGGATCTTGCATTTGAAAGTCGGGGGTTGAATTTCAATGGGAAGGATTCTGGCTCAAATCCTTTTGAAAGGAGCCAAGTCTCTCTCTCTCCCCCCCGCTCTCTCCCTCTCTCTCTCTCTCTCTCTCATTCATATATATATATGTGTGTGTGTGTATATATATATATATATACTCTCTCCCCCCTCTCTCCCTCTCTCTCTCTCTTTCATTCATATATATATATATATATATATATATATATAATATATATATATATATATATATATATATATATATATATATATATATATATATAGGGACCTGATCCCCTAAGAACGGTTTTCACGGATTTCTGTGAGAACTTTCATGTGGAGATCAAATCAAATAAAATCATATCTCTATCAGATCTGACGGCCCACATGAAAGTTCTCACAGAAATCCGTGAGAACTATTCTTAGGGGATCAATATATATATATATATATATATATATATATATATATATATATATATATATATATATATATATATATATATATATATATATATATATTAATAAACCCTCCCCCACACCTAACTCATGCATTGTCCTCAATGTATGAATGAAATGTAATGATACATGAAAAAGGTGAAAGAGGAAAAAAAATTGTCACCTTAAAAAGGTGGTTCCGGTGGTGGTCGCATTGGGCCAAGCATTTCTACCCAATCTAGATATTGTGGATTTTTATGGAACCCACCTTTCATGACCTCTTTCCTATTAACATTTTTTATACTCTCTAATATGAATAGGATTATGCAAGATCCTAACATGAAATTTTTTCTGGTTATATGACCAATCTTGAGATATCATCACAGAGTCAAATTGATCTAAACCTTAATCCAACAATGGAATGTGATTTTGTGAAATAGATGATTTGGGCTCAGTAATGAAAGAAATAGGAACCGATACTAACCCGGGAATAAAACTCAAATCAAGTTTAGATTCGAGAGTCAGAGTTGGTTCATGAGTTTGATCCAAATCATAAAATTGAAGTTCACATTCATTTCTTAACATAGAATGTGACTATCCAAAATAGGTGGTATATGTTCAATCTCTATAGGGATAGAAATCAGTGTTGGCTTCGAAATTAGGTCCAAATTGGGTAAGGATACCGAAGTCAGCATAGATTCAAAAAGTTAAACTGAATCATAATATGGGAATTGGTGTCACATTCATCTTCAAGTTCAATCTCATTGAAATAAAAACTTGCCAATTTGTCAATGGGTTGGTATTGGTCAAGTTCAAAGTTTTATGGTGAAATTGAATCTTGATAATAGTCTTCAAGATACTATGATTCTTGGTTTCCATTAATATGGCTAAAAGTTTCAGGAATAGTCAAGGACTAAGTAGGGAGAGTTTCCTCATTCCTATGCATATTTTCCAATCGACTAAGTCTTACTTCTATCATATCGATAGACTGGGCAAAGGAATCTTCGCTTTGAATCATGGTTTTCATACTCTCTTCTAAGTCAACAGGTTCTTCTTATTGTAGTGGGACTTGAAAATTGGAGTAGGGATCTTGGATTTAGAAATTATTTGGAAGAATTAAGTCTGTTTGGATTCATAATTGTCGTGTGGACTAAAGGAAGGCTTCGAAACTCTTTTCTAAAGAAGTTTTTTCTTCTAAAGGTGGGTCTTGGTATGGAGTATATGAAGTTGTTTGTTGATAAGGTTGTTGATAGTAAGACTCGGGGGAGTTGTATCCCCACTAACTCGATGAAGGGTCGTGATGATTATCCCAATCTTGTTCATAATACTGGGATTGCGGCATATATTGATTCAGATAAGACCAATCTGGCATATTTGGTTGGTTAAAGTTATGAAATGCTGGGATGGTAGTATCTGAATCAAAAGACGTTGGTGTGAAGTATGGATCACTATATGCGTTGAAAAAATTATAATTTTATTCCATATCACAAAGATATCGAAAGCAAAAAACAAACAAATAAACAAACAAAAAAAATTTAGCCTAAGTTAGGGTTGACCTTAGACCTAGACGACTCTTAACTGTTGATTGGCCACAGGAGGTATAGTGCAGAACCTGACAAGTTAATCGGCCAGATTGGGGTAAGGTTTGTGGGAGGTATTCGTGCAAAAAAGCGACGAGCCTAATTATGGCAAACCAATAGCCTTCAGGATTTCGCCCGTCAATCCTTGACCTTTGATACCGATTTAGCAAGAATCAACTTCTAACAACTTTTCCCTTAAGTCAATCCTTATTTGAGTCCGAAATGACCCTAGGGCCAACGTCTACTCAATTTTAAGTTAGGAATAGATTAGTGAGTGAGAAGATTATTTGTGGGCTAAGGGAGGGTAATGACTTCCTCACCTTATCTTATTTATAGGACAAGCCATTCAATTTTGTGCAAGTGTACAAGTATATAGAAAAAGCAACACTTAAGCAATATACATTACTCAAAATATGTTTCCTAAACTATATGCTATGCACACGTACCTTAGCTCTGGCACTCTTCAACAGTAATGTAAAAGATAAACGAATTAGACACGTGTCCTAAATGCAAGGTCTAGTCATTTTTAGGATTTAACAAAGCAACCATTTACTGTTGGAATTAGAGAAGTATGCAGAATAGGTTAAATTAAAAAACCAGTGGTTGCAGAAGCCTACACTTTGCAAATCAATCACCCTGCAAGAAAATGGGGTAAGTAGTCTTTCTCCTTTGCCGCGCAAACGCGGCGTTGGCCGCGTTTCTGCGGCAAATTGGAGTTTCCCTGAGCTATGCTTTCTAGAGCAGAGTCTCAGGGGCATTATTCATGTACTGTAATACTTGTTTCCCTGAAATTAGTTCCTGCATACAAAAACAGAGAAGAAAAAGTTAAACTGTTTAAAGTAAATTAAAAAGAAGAAAAGACTTACCGTCCCTCCTCAGCAACGGCGCCAAAAATTTTGATCGAGCTAAACCTGCACAGAAAATACAAATTTTTTAGAACAGTGCTAGGTTCTCAAATCTACCGCTATAGCAAGTGGCTATGCGGGTTGTGTCCACAATGAGGGACTGCGATGGAAGGTTTGTGTAAGTTTCTTCATTTAAGCTTACAAAAACGAGTTTAAAAGTTCTTAGTTTTGGTAAAAGAAAACAAATAAAGTGAGGTTAAATAAAAGAAAACAAATAAAGATGGTAGAAGAAGAGATGGTGGTGTTGTTTGTTTTATTTACAAAAGAAAAGGAAAAGCTAAATAAAGAGAAGAATGTTGATTTTGGAGTGAAATTCTAAACTAATGAATAGGAAGAAATTAAAAGAATATGTACCTCTATCATTGCATCATAATGAAGATTTACCTCAGCGTGAAATAAAGTAAGCAGATAGAAAGAGTAACTTTAACACGGTTCTTGGCTAGATCGAGTATAATGAAGAAAAGTAGAAAACTTCATTGATGTCACTTTAATGCAATTCTCCCTTGAAAAAGGATTACATCAATGTCACTCTAATTATAATTCTTGTTCTTCTCCTCTCATGTAACTCTCTCTAACTTAAAATAAAATAAAAAATACATTGAAGAAAAAAAATAAAAACCTAAACTAAACTAAACTAAAGCTCTCTAATGTCATCCTCCCTCTACCTTCGAAGTATGCATGTATTTATAGGAAAAAAGAGATAGGGGATAGCGTAAGAAAATAGGGGGAGCAAACACTCCCCCTAATTCAAACATCCAGCTGTGAAAATGTGCCTTGTGCCATATTTTTGTGGCCATATCCTAGCCATTGGGCCAGGGTCTGGGGGCGCTCCTCCATTGATCTTTGTTCTATCCTTTGATCCTCTTGAATTTTCAGTTTCTGCTTTGATTAATGATATATCCTTTGATCTTCAGCTCAACCATTTAGGTCAAATTCTATTTTTACTTGAATTTTGATTGGTATTATCTTATCTGATAGATTTGGTCTTCAGATAAGATGACTTCTAAAACCTCTGGATTTGAATCGATCCCCTTTTTTGAACTTTTAGATTTAATTGGATAAATCTGTTAATCTCTCTCTTTTTGTCTTAATTATATTGCATGCCACTAGACATGAAAATATATTAAATAGCAGAGCTTTATTTAAATATAAATGCAGAAATGTGACACATATGATTTGAAAACATGTAATGCACGTGTATGATCAACAAGTTTGTCATAATCTTCTTGACAATCTATTCAGCCAACATTGCATGACTTGGGTATTCACTAGATATTTAATTTACAGTCAGATTAACATTCAGAAAGTAGTTATTATGAGTTCTTAATTATGCTTTTTAGAGTAATTGATGCCCAGTATTCAAAACTTATTATTATCGGTTGTTCTTCATTTATGTATATGCGATCAGTTTATTGGATTTTCTCTATCTACGATATTATGATCTATTTCTAGGCAGAGAACAAATAGAATATCTAGTAATCTCATTACAGACTCTTCGCCGGGAACAGCTTCATGCCACGTAAAGTAGTGTGAGTTCTGAACATGTAAGTATCGTATTTTTAGGGTCACGTCTATTTGAAAAAAGTAATCTATGTCGATTCTAGCAGAAATCAAGCAGTGAAAGTTTGGCCAGTTCTGAAGGGAAATCATTTCTTATTATTATTCAGAGTGGGTCAATATTCTTTTATCAGCATACATCATGTCAGTATTATTATAGTACCGTCAGAAGATTGATATGGCAAGAAGTGCAGGAGATGTCTAGGTCTAGAGTTATTAGTCAGTTGGTTATGAGCATTACCCTTAATTATTCATATCTTAATTGGTATAATCCATGTTCCTGTCCTTCCTGTAGTCATTTTTCCCTTATCGAAATTTTAGGAAATTTTTGTTAGGTAGATAGAAGTAACACCCCATTCCTAGAATACGTACTTAGTTACGTATTTAGATTCTTGAACATACTTTTTGACTTACTTCTTATATTTGTTTTTATTTTATGATTATTTATGCGATCATTTTGCATTGTATCCAGATTAGTGGACTCGGAGTCGGCCCTAGTCTGAACCAGGGATTTGATCCTAATGTATTTCTTGATATAGTCTTTTGGTAGTCAAATTTGACCGATTTCAGCTTCAAATATTATTTTTCAATATTTTAGATTTTTCATTATTTTCTGGATTTTTTCCGAATTAAATTGTAAAATCTTCAGATAGTGTCGACTAGTTTCGCTGGTCGATTTAAGGATTTTTAATTTACAAATAGAATTAAATTTCTAAAATCTGCTTTTATTTTATTTCTTAGAATCATATTTTCTATCTTAACATATATTTTGAGATTTTTCTGAATTTATTGAAACTCGTCCGGATTTGGTGCCGGCCAGTATTACCGGTTGATTCCAGGATTTTTAATTTGAAAATAAAATTTTATTTCTAAAAACTGATTATATATTATATCTTAGGTGATGTTTTCTACCTCTGAGAATTTTTGGGGATTTTTTTGGATTAGTCGATATTTTCTGATATAATTATAATATTATTATTCTAGAATCTTTTCATTTCTTTCTTTCTTTTCCTTTTCTTTTTCCCCCATCTCCCACCTGCCGATCCACTCCTCCTCATTTAATTCCCATCTCCTCCATCACTCTCTTTCAATATCTCTCATTCTTTTTCCTTTCCTTTTCTTTTCTTTTTCTTTCCCCTTTTTCTTTTCTTTCTCTCCCCCTCTTTCTTCTCTCCCTTTTCTTCTTCTCCCTGGGAACGGGCCGGCGCCGACCACCTCCGGTGACCATCTCCACCACCTCACCCTCAAGCAACCCCCATCTCCTCCACCCACTCCATCACCTCCAATACCATCATCTTCATCTGCATCTCCATCTTCATCATCATCCCACCATTATCTCCTTTTTCATCAAACCACCGCCACCACCACCAAATTGTAGGTACACCTAGAGAGGGGTGAATATGTGTACAAGCTAATTTAGGACAAATGATACGAAATTTAAAAACTAATTGCTAACACACTATGTGTAATCAAGAGTGAGCCCGAATTTCCCGTGAAGGACTCTGGAACTACTCTCTAGATTCCTCTAGACTAAGAGTTGAGGAGCTATTAGAAGCTCTCTTGATTCAACACAAGTGTTGGCATACAAACAATACCAAGCACATATATAATATGAGCAATATAAAGCAATGCAAGATATATAGAGAGATAGAGTTGAGAGATAGTGGATGACACGCAAACACCAAGATACATTTCGAGGTTCGAGCCACTGTTCTACGTCCCTGCCTTCACACAGAAGGTTCCACTATGTCCACATAGGACCTTCCACAAAGGGACCTCCACTGAGAAATTACAACTCAACACCGGGAGTACACAACTCCTCTTTCTACAACACAAACCTCTACACAAGAGGTGGGCACTAAGCCTAGCACAAAGCAAAGAAGAAATAAAACTTGGTGATCCAATAATCACAAACTCTTTCTTGGTGATCTCAAAGAATCACAAATAATTTTTCTCACAATACAAAGATCCTAAAGATAGATTTTAGATGATAGCTCAGGTATGTGAGAAAACAAAGTATTTGAAAATAAAACAACAAAGAAAATACTTGGGAAAAACTTCTTGATGGATATATAAAATGAAGAACAAAATAGAATTCTCAAAGACTTGATTTTCTTTGATTTTTCAAAACTTTAAAAATTAATAAAGATAATGAATTTTGGCATAAAAACTCTTTTGAAAACTTTGTTGAAAACACTTGAGAAGGTGGGAAAATTTGCTCTTGAAAATCTTAGGAGAAATAGGCCAAGGGAACCCATATTTATAGGATTCCTAAAATATAACTATTGGGGTCCAGAACAGGCCCGAATGGCCTATCGGTCAACCACCCGATCAACCGGCCAGTGGTCATTTTTCTGACCATTAGGGTTGTCAGTCTGTAAGACCCCATTCTCAGAATACGTACTCAGATACGTATCCTAATTTTTCGAGCGTATTTTCTTATTTCCTTTTATTTATTTTTGCTCACATAGCAGTATTACATGATTTGAGCTCTCTGGTAATCAGATTTGACCGCTTTCAATTTCAAACACTGTTATCAATATATTTGAATTTTCATGATTTTTCAGAATTTTTCAGAATTCTTTTTAGAAAAACCCTAAAATCAGGATTAATCGGCACCGCTGGTTTATTTCCAGATTTTAATTTACAAATAGAGTTAAATTTTGAGAAACCACTTTCATATATTTTCTTAAAATAATTTTTACTATCTTAATACATTTTTTTTGGTATTTTCAGAATTTAACAGATTTCGGCCAGATTTGGTGTTGACCGATATCGGCGATCGATTTTAAATTTTTAATTTGAAAATCATATAGAATCTCTGAAAATAGATTTCACCATGAGCCTTAGATAATATTCTTGATTTTTGAGAATTTTGCGGGTCATTCCGAGATACTTAATTTTCGGACGATTCTGGTATTTTTCGAAAGATTTTCGCACCCGCAACCGAGTCCGGGGAATCTGTCACTTTAATTATTTTCACTTTTTCTTCCAATCAAATAATCCCTTTTTTCTTTTTCTTTCCTTCCTTTTCCTTCCACCATATTCTAAAACACTCTTCATTCTTCCATTACCTTCTACGTCTTCCATCAAAATATCTCTTTCAAAATATCCCAAACCACTCAATTACCCTCTCCCATCACCATGGCCGGCCAAGGCCACCTCACCCCTCACTTTTTTACAAAAAAACCCCTTCCCTTGATTCTTTTTTCTTCTCCTTTAACTCCAATCCCAAATATAAAACCCTTATCTTCTTCTTCCTTTTCATTATCTCCATCAAAACCCAAACCATCATCAACTCTTCCTTCATCTCCACCACAACCACAACAAATACAACTTCTCCAACTCCCTACCATCATCTTCCTTCTCCTCTATCTCCATTTAAACCACCACAAAACTCTAAAACTCCATCAAAACCTCCACCTTCTCCTTTACCTTCTCCAAAACTACCACCACCACAAATCCCTCCACAAAACCACCACCACATCACCCCTACTAGACCGGCCACTACCCTTGGCTAGGGGTCGAGCCCCTCTTCTCCAACAACACCTCCGGCAACCACTCCAACGACCATTCCGGGGACAACTCCATCACCTTCAACAAACTCCATCACCACCACTATAAACCTTCCATCTTCACCACCATCTCTTTTATTCTTCTCCATCACCACCATCTCAACTCTCACCACCACAACACCACCTCTATCACCCTATTCAACATTCAACATCACCATCTTCTTCACCTCCTTCAAATTCCTTTTCATTTTTCCTCCAAAACACCAAACTCCACCAAATTACTACAACCACCTACTCCAACACCTCCGCCTTAACTCTCTCCTCTCTCTTATCATGGATAGCCACTTCCTAGGCCACCATGGGTGGCGCATCACCCCTAAGGGCCGGCGGCCACCCAAGGGCCAAGCCCCCCTCTCCTTCGCTCGCTTTGTGTTTTTCCTCTCCCAGGAATTCAGACACGGAAAGCTTCAAAAATTAGTGTTTTAGGTGAGTGACTTTCCTCGCCAAAAATAGACTTGTATTAAAAATTGGTATTCTGTTGTATTTAGTATCAGTCCGGTGTGATTGTACGGGTTGGTGTGTTGTATTCTGTGGACATGTCTAGACTTGAACCGGACCGATGTACTGTAATGCTTGTAATAGGATAGAATAACTCGTGCAGGTACCTTTGTACCAACTCTGGGTTTCTGCCCACTCTCGAGATGGCTATCCAATGATTTTAAGCATGTATCCTTATGGGTTTTGTGGTAGCTACGGAGAGTGCGCTTAGACCCCGAGCGTACTTTGGTCCCGGGCTCTCTACACAGCTTTCTGGCTTCACTACTCTACGGTAGATTAGATACGCTCTCGATTTATCATGCTTGCGTGGTATTAACATCGCAGGTACTCTTTCGATGGTCGATTTTCAATACAACGGACCTAATTCATTCTCATGATGTCCCTGATTCCAACATTTCTTCCGGAGCGATCTGTATTTTTCCTGTTGATTTCTATTTTCATCTCAGATCTATTTCTCCAATTTTGGCTCTTGGGACCAGTCATCATATCTGAATCGACACTAGAAATTAGAGTGCATAGTTGAAGCGTGGTGGATTCATGCACAGAGAAGCGATGTGAAGCAAGAAGATGACATCGGCGATCAATCATCATTTCTTTGATTTCTATCCTATTGTATCTATTCCTAATTCCTTCTTATACATTATCAACCCTGGTCCATTTTTATTCATTCCCCGCTTTATCAAAATTTCGAGGACAAATTTTTGTTAAAGTGAGTAGAATGCAATATACCCTAGCTAATAATATTGTATTTTTATATTTTTTAATTTAGTTGGATTTACTCATCATTATTATTATTGATTAATATATTATATTTATGTGTATAAATACATGTATATATAATATATATATGAGAAAAATATACCTCAGCTGCCAGCTGAGAGAGACTCTCTCAGCTGTCACTTTAATATGGTTGCAAACCTACTGCAACATGGTCGCAGTCAACTGTAACATGGTCGCAGTCCTAAAAAACATATAATTTCAGTGTAATAAGGACTGCGACCATGGTAGCAGCCCTCAGAAAAAGACTGCGACCTTGATCGCAGTCCTTAGAAAAGACTACGACCATGGCAGCAATCCTCATAAAACCACTGCGATATAATCACAGCCCTCATATAAAACTATGACCATGGTACCAGCCAAAATAGTGGTTGAAATTCAGCCACTTTGTGCCAGCTGACAGAGTCTATCCAGCTGGCGGCTGAGGTACAGATTCCTCTATGTATGTGTGTGTGTGTGTGTGTGTGTGTGTGTGTGTGTGTGTGTGTGTGTGTTCATGATTTATGTTCATGCAAGTATGAGTGTGTTTGTAAATATCTGTATATATTACATATCATTATCAATATTATTATTATTATTATTGTTGTTGTTGTTATTATTTCATGTGAGTTATCATAACTAATCGTAATGAATCTCTATTATTATTATTAATTATATTAAGTTGTTATTAATATGTAGTCATTAATTATTATTATTGTTGGTGATATTATTATTGTTATTTATTTTGAATATGTATTATTATGGCTAAGCTCACTTCTTTTCCTCTCATTTCTTCTTTTCTTTTATTCTTTATTTTCCTTTTCTATTAACCCAAGCCCAGCCCAAGTAGCTCAGCATAAGCCTATCTCATATTCCCATTTTTTTTCATTTTCCTTTTTCTTTTTTTTTTTCATTTGGCCCGACGTGAACCTGAGAGCTCAAGCCCAAATCTCCAAAATTCCCCATATAAATCATCATCTCCCATCTCCCTCTAACTAACATCGAACCCTAATTCTCACGTGCTGCCACTCTCTTCTTCTTCTCCATCCTCTCCTCCCCGGGCAATTCATGCCTCCTCTTCGAGCTTCTCCACGCAAGCTCTGCAGTTCACCTCCTCCTTTTTCTCCGCTAAACCTAATCACTACCATGCAAACGTCACCACACCGCAGTGACCCAGACCCCCCTTGCCTAGCTCTCCACTGGGCATCCCAGGTAACCTCCAAGCCAGTCGTCATACCATCACCCACGGTCTTCTCTCTCCTCCTCCTCTTCCCTTTCTCATCGTCGTTCACCCAAGCCGAGCGCCACCATCCTCTACACCACCGCGCGCCACCGCGAATATGCACCATCACCCACAGCCAGCGCTGGCTCCACCTTCCTCTACACCACCGCTTCCACCACCTACATCCACAGCGAACACCCGTAACTCACCTCCTCGATTTACTCCTCCTCCTTCCTACACAACACCACCACACCACCCTCGATCCGGCTAAGCACCGCAGAGACTGAGCCTTACCTCCTCTCTCAATCTCCGCGCTGCAAATCCCTGGCCCGCAACCCACCTCCATGCGTATGCCACCACCCATGCATCAAACCTGCTAACCACCAAGCCCACCTTGCGCCGCCCTCTTCCCCATGCAGGCCATCCCCACTTCTTCTCCACCATAACACAAACCACTGGCCCCTCACCTTTCTCGGCTTGCTCCCACGCCTCCACCATCATACTCACCCTACTCCACAACATCCGCCATGCCGCCGGAGCCGCGAGCTTCATCCCCGCCGAGTACCCCTAATCTTTTCTTCTTCGCCGGTGAGCTCTGCGGCGCCCCCGATCTGTTGCCTAGCTCACCACCCTCATCCACCCTTCTCCCTCAATCATGCAACCTAAACTGAACCCACTATTTTTCTATCTCTCTCTGCATATTTATTTCTCTCTCTCTCTCTCACCCTCTTGTTCCTCTCTCTAGTCGCGCCTGCAGCGCCGCTACCGACCAGCCCGTACTTCCAGCCGGTGCCCCCGGCGACGCTGCCATGCCGCCCCCTCCCCCGTCATTTTCTCCCCTTCTTCTTCCTCCTCCTCCTCCTCTTTCTGCTTCTTTTTTTCATGTTAGAACTCAACCAACACACCCCAAACCCGAACCTACATCCACTACTTAATGAGTGTTTTGGGTATTGGTTAGGAACTCAAACAATACTCGACCCGCTTGTATAATTCAGATCTGTTAACAGTCGGGTTTCATGTTCGTAGTATATCTCGGTCATCTGATCTCCAATTCGTGCGATTTGGGGGGCATTGGAATCGTAGAGATGAGAGCTATGCAGCACAGAAAGTTCAGGGCATAGAGATTCACATAATCTCTAGTAAATTCTCAGAAACCCAAAATGAGTGTTTGACCTCTTCTCGTTTAATAAATGTTATTTTAAAAATTATGATTCTTTTTAAATTATAGTTCAACCTGTTAATTATTGTTCATGTCAACCTTTATTAAATACAAAATAAATTGCCTTGTGAGAGTTTTATCCTTTCTATTTTAAGTAATATTATTTTATATTTAAATAATTGTTCAAGTTTAATTATGGTTAATGCTTGTTAATTACTATTCACGTCCACATGTATTAAACACAAAATAAATTACTTAGTGAGTGTTTACTTTATTTGGTCATTTTATTTGTGCATTTTATTGCATCATTCCATGTAACTGTTTTAAACTTCTAAGTGATTATTTTATATTTAAATTGCAGTTCGTGTTCAATCATGGTTCACGCATGTAAATCACTTTCATGTTCACTGATATACAGCACAAATGAATTACTTAGCAAGTGTTTTTATCTTCCCAAAATATATTTATTGTTTAATGGAATGGTGATTGGTCACTAATATTGCACATTATTATCATATTCTCATACTTATTATAGAATAAACTCTGCTTTTTCCTAATTAAATGTTTAATTTATTTGCAGCCCCATTCCTAAAGGAGAGTGAAGAGAAATGAGCCCAAAAGCCCATCAAATTCTAAATTAAATCAGAATTAATTCGAACTCAGTAAATCAGGGCAGATCAGATCGGTTCAGATCGGTTGAAAATCAGTTAGAACAAATCCCTACAAATCGATTGGTTGAAGCAAGGATCAAAGGCCATTCCGTCAAAATTCCGGACTTAAACTGCAAATCCAGCTGAAGATAAAGACAAATCGAGAAGTCGGGGACCACCACCAACAGGGTGTGGCCAGCCACACCCTGGCCGCGGAAACGCGGATTTGGTTAGCGAGTTAGGGGGAGCGTTTGCTCCCCCTATCTTCTCACACCTCTCCCCTCTGGGTTTTTGCCTATAAAAGGCAGGATTTTCACTGTAAATGGGGATGACCATGCAGAGATAGGAATTAGTCTAGTTTTTCATTCTTTGTAGTGTAGGTTTTTATTTTTCTTTTCATGTAATTTTTAATTTTAATTTATGTAAATCAGAGGAGATCAGAGTTTCATAGGAGAACGAGAACGAAGCTTGTGCTGAGAGTGACACCGGTGTAAGATTTCCTTCTTTTCTTATTGTTATAAAATCAAATCTGTAGTTCCCTTTTGTATGTACTTTGTTTTTGTGTTCTTCTTCTTCTTCTCTACTTTTCTTCTTTTGGTACAATTGTTATCCAAGTGAGTCTAAAAGCATCGAAAGAGCCTTGCCTTTGCGAGTGCCACCGATAGCCCATGACGATGGATTTTGAGTTTCATTCTGCATCACTTCATACTTGCAACATCTTGATGATATAATGTAGAGGAAACGGGAATCAACTCTTATGGGCTATACGTTGATCGCCTCACTTTAAGGTAACATCATTGCAAAAGATTCAAGGTAGGTATTTGGCCAAAAGAAGTAAGTAATTTTTAGTTTCTTTTTTTTCTTTTATTCTTTAGTTTAGAACACCAACAACACCTACTTCTTTCCATTTTCAATTTCTTTTTAAATAATAATTTTCCATTTTTCTCCACCTTCTCATTCTACCACTTTCTTCCTCACTTAACTTTAACCTAATTTTTCTCTTTTCTTTTAAAGAACTAAAGAAGAACTTTAACCAAACTTTGTATCTTAAAAGAAGACTTACTAAAAAGCTTCCATCGCTAGTCCCTCCTTGTGGAGCACGACCCGCATAGCCACTTGCTATTGCGATAGAATTGAGCACCTTACACTTCTATTTTGTATCTCTGAAATACTGTATTTTGTGTGCAGGTTCAAGCTCAATCAAATTTTGGCGCCGTTGCCGGGGAGGAACGGTAAGTTACTCTCTTTAAAAATTTACATTTTTGGTTAACTTTCTTCTTTGTTTTTTGTACAGATTCAACAACAAGGAATTCTTGCTGCAGTGGACATATAAGTGGCCTTGGACTCTGCTCAAGAAAGCAGAGCCAAGAGCCCTCAGATTTGCTACAGTCCTGTGGCAAACTGAGTGAACTACTAACCTGTATTTTTTGCAGGTTGGCTGAATTACATAGTTAAATATCTATAGCATTTATTTCCTTGTTTGACTCACTGTATATATATTTCTAACACAACAGTAAAATGATGATTGTAAATGTAAAAAAATGATTTAGACTTTGCATTTAGGCACGTGTCTATTTCATTACATTTTCTATTTACTGTTGAAGAGTGCTGGAGCAAAGGTACGTGTGAATAGCATTTAGTATAAGAACACTTTTGGATTGTTTACATTGCTTAAGTGTTGCTTTTCTTGTACACTGCACTAAATTGATCTAAGGGCTTGTCCTATGAACAAGATAAGGTGGGGAAGTCATTACCCTCCCTTAGCCCACAAACAATCTCCTCACTCACTAACCCAAGCCTAACTAAAAATGAGTAGACGTTGGCCCTAGGGACATCTCGGACTCAATTAGGAGATTATCCTAAGGGGAAAAGGTGTTGGAATTTGACTCTTACCAAATCAGTGTCTAGGAAGGGGATTAAGGGCCGAAAGCCCGAAGGTTGGTGGTTACTTAATTAAGGAACGTCTTTGACGGATAACCTCCCACCAATCTTGCCCTGACCTGGCTGATTAGCTTGTGGTCAAAGTCTGCATTATACCTCTTATGGACAGTCTAACCAGTTAGGAGTCGTCTAGGTCAAAGGTCTACCCTAACTTAGGTTAGAATTTTTTTTTCTTTTTTTTGTTTGCTTATTTGTTTGTTTTTTTCTTTGTTTGTGTTTTATTGTGTGATATGGCTTGTAACAATAATTTTTCCAATTTTAATGGTAATCCATATTACACACCAACCTCTTTTTCGAATATTACTAACCCGGCATATCATAACTTTGACCAACGTAGTGTGTCGGATTGGTCTTATCCGAATCAATATAACCCATGTCCCCAATCTTATAACCATAATTTCAAGAATAATTTTAATTTTTCACAGAGTCAATGGGGATTCACCTCTCCCGGGTCCAATTTTCAACCAACTTGTCCTCCTTATCCACCTTGTCCACAATATTTCAAGATTCATACTCAGTTCCACCAGTCCAAAATAGAAAATCATCATTTTGGAAATGAGTATGCGTGTCCAAACAAAAATCACAAAATCTGATGGACTCACAATTTCACCACCAATTCCAAAACAACACTTCATCTTTTCAACAAAATGATGAACCTATCAACTATGAAAAGATGCTTGAAGCCATGACTCAGGCTCAAAACGCTCATAATCATGACATAGATATAATGGTCCAATCTCTACGTTTTCACCGTTTGGCCAGTTCTGATGTCGGTAACCATTCTGTTAGAGCCGAAGAGTCATGTTGTTTTGGAACACAAGGTTCCATTTCAGCACAATCATTTAAACTTGCCCAAACTTCAAATTTTGAAAGTGACATTGATAGTTTGGTAAGTTATCCCTTTCCTGAAATTGAACTTGAAAATGAATATGATCATGAACCTCAACTTAGTGATTCAATTCTACTTCCTGATTCAATTATGACTCCGGTGTCTTCACCTGATTTCACTCTTTTTCTGAGTCAACATTGGATCCTGTGCCAATTCATAATGAAATTGAATCACCCATCTTTGATGATCATCATATTGAACTTGACCAATTTTATAATTTTGAAAGTCCCATTGATAAATTGGCAAGTTCTCATTTTTATGACATTGAACTCAATGAGAAATGTGACCTAGATTCTCAAATATGTGATCCAGTTCAAATTCCCGAATCAATATTGACTCCTATTTTGTTACCTGACTTGAGTAATATTTTAGAGTCAATTTTGATTCCCACACCTGTCATTCGTGAACTTGAATCACCAATATTAAGTCACATTCCATTGTGGGAAACTGAATGTGGACTTGAGTTTCAACTTCTTGATTTGGACCCACTTTCTGAGCCTATCTCGACTCCTGAACCTTTACTTGACTTAAGTCACTTTCCTGAGTCGGTATTAGTTCCAGTACTTCCTGAGTCCAAGTCAATCATTCTATCTTTTCACACTCCATTTTGGGACATGGCGGTTGACAAATTTGACTCCGAAATTAATTAGAAATTTGGAAATTAGATGGGGTTAAATTTTTAATAAAAATCCTTCATGGATACATCATTTTAATGGGTTATATTAGAGAGATTTTTGTGGGTTCCTCCGAACTCCATGCCAAGTCGATTGGGCCGCATTTCGTGGACCAATCAGACCACCACTGGAACCACCACCTTAAGGTAGTATTTCCCTTCCCTGTCTTCTTTTCATGCATCTATGAATTAATTCATACATTGAGGACAATGAATGAGATAGGTGTGGGGGAGGGTTCTAACATAACTTAGGTTTTTCTTTTTTTAAAAAGAAAAAAAGAAAAAAATAATATTAACATTTTTCTTTACTTTTAAAAAAACTTTTTGAAAATAGAAACAATATTTTGACATATTTATTGTAAGAAATTGAGTCAATTTTAAGGAATAGGAAAATCAAAATTAGGATTTCTTAAACTTGGTCAAAATAAGATTATTTGTTTGATTTTTAGGGTTAGGAAGATAATTTGTCAAAGTAATTTAGTCTTGATCTTTATCTTAATGAAATATGCACACTTCATACACTTACACACTTAGGGTTCAAAAAACAAAGATTCTTATGCCTTATATAAAAAAAAAAAGAAAAAAAATAGATCTATGAAAGATGAACAAATCTAATTATTGATTAGCTAGGTGCTTTGGCCTAAGCAAGCCTTAGTATTTATGCGAAAGATGATTAGATAAGTTTGAGAAAAAAAATATATATATATAAAAATTTTCTGATTAAGTTGGGTATTTGTGCCAAATAAAGCATAAGTATTCACGCCTAAAAGGGGTTCAAATAATAAAATCCTTAGTTTTGTGGTCTTGTCTGCTCGAGTCCTTAAGTCCTTGGGGTGTTTCTCACCCGGTGCCCTAAGACCGTTTGGCTTGGGAGTCATCGATTAAAGGCTCGTTACATGGGCAGATTAGAAAGCCTAATAGAACTAAGGAATAATACCACAAAAATATATATATATATAAATAAATGAGGCATAAAAGTTAGAGTTAAAGAACCCTTGGTCAAAATTTTCACAATCACAAGGTGCATATGACTTAGGATAAAGTAATAGACTAGATGAGAAGTACAATTTGACTTCTTACTTTGATTGATAACAAATTTTTAAATAGAGACTAAGTTTAGGAATGAAAATTTCGGTTTTCCTATAACTTTAGATTACTTAAATCTTACAATTATATTTCAAATATTTTCTTTTCAAAATGCTTTTCGAAAATACTAACTCTTTGTTTCCCTTTCTTTATGGATTTTGTGGGTGTAATCCACTAAAAATTCTCACGAGACAAAACTCATCCTCTAGGGGAAACCTAGAGGTTTAACAGCTTGTTGCACATGCTCAGTGCAATCGCGTGACCTGCGAAAGTGGTCTAATAATCCTTAGTATAGTTTAGTTGTTTTACTCGAGGATGAGCAAAAGATAGGTATAGGGGTGTGATTGGTCACTAATATTGCACATTTATTATCATATTCTCATACTTATTATAGAATAAACTCTGCTTTTTCTTAATTAAATGTTTAATTTATTTGCAGCCCCATTCCTAAAGGAGAGTGAAGAGAAATGAGCCCAAAAGCCCATCAAATTCTGAATTAAATTAGAATTAATTCGAACTCAGTAAATCAGGGCAGATCAGATCGGTTCAGATCGGTTGAAAATCAGTTAGAACAAATCCCTACAAATCGATTGGTTGAAGCCAAGAATCAAAGGCCATTTCATCAAAATCCTGGACTTAAACTGCAAATCCAGCTGAAGATAAAGACAAATCGAGAAGCCGGAGAGCACCACCAACAGGGTGTGGCCACGTGGCCACACCCTGGCTGCGAAAACGCGGCTAAAGCCGCGTTTTCGCGGCTTGGTTAGTGAGTTAGGGGGAGCGTTTGCTCTCCCTATCTTCTCACACTCTCCCCTCTGGGTTTTTGCCTATAAAAGGCAGGATTTTCACTGTAAATGGGGACGACCATGCAGAGATAGGAATTAGTTAAGTTTTTCATTCTTTTAAGTGTAGGTTTTTGTTTTTCTTTTCATGTAATTTTTAGTTTTAATTTATGTAAATCAGAGGAGATCAGAGTTTCATAGGAGAACGAAATGAAGCTTGTGCTGAGAGTGACACCGGTGTAAGATTTCCTTCTTTTCTCTTATTGTAATAAAATCAAATCTATAGTTCCTTTTGTATGTACTTTATTTTGTGTTCTTCTTCTTCTTCCCTACTTTTCTTCTTTTGGTACAATTGTTATCCAAGTGAGTCTAAAAGCATCGAAAGAGCCTTGCCTTTGCGAGTGCCACCGATAGCCCATGACGATGGATATTGAGTTTCATTCTGCATCACTTCATACTTGCAACATCTTGATGATATAATGTGGAGGAAACGGGAATCAACTCTTATGGGTTATACGTTAATCGCCTCACTTCAAGGTAACATCATTGCAAAAGATTCAAGGTAGGTATTTGGCCAAAAGAAGTAAGTAATTTTTAGTTTCTTTTCTTTTCTTTTATTCTTTAGTTTAGAACACCAACAACACCTACTTCTTTCCATTTTCAATTTCTTTGTAAATAATAATTTTCCATTTTTCTCCACCTTCTCATTCTACCACTTTCTTCCTCGCTTAATTTTAACCTAATTTTTCTCTTTTTTTTAAAGAACTAAAGAAGAACTTTAACCAAACTTTGTATCTTAAAAGAAGACTTACTAAAAAGCTTCCATCGCTAGTCCCTCCTAGTGGATCACGACCCGCATAGCCACTTGCTATTGCGGTAGAATTGAGCACCTTGCACTTCTATTTTGTATCTCTGAAATACTGTATTTTGTGTGCAGGTTCAAGCTCAATCAAATGGTTTTGATCACTTATTTAATGTTCGACAATTTAAATTTCTCAATAAATTTAAACATTATGAAAACTATAAACTTTCACAATTTAATCCTATGTAAACACTATGCTTTTGATCATTAGTTTATTCCTGCATCTGATCGTGTGGAAATTTATATATTTAAAAAAATTATTTCTAATTTCGGAGTTTAAATCAGTTGAAATCATTAAATAATTGTTATTTAAAAAGATAATTAAATGTAATTATAAATAGTGAAATTTCATGAAAAAGTCATATTATGAACCCGAAATATTATTTGAGTGTTTTATCACTTTTCAGCAAATCATGTTTTATTTCTTGTTTAATTATGGTTTATTTAATAAACTGTCATCCAGTATTACTTAGTTTTCGTGATTGAATTCTTTTATGAAATGGTCAAATAGTTTGTTCTAAATTTATTTACTCTGTGACGTTATAGTCATTCCTATAAAATGTTTTAGGTAAATGATTATAAATTTTTGGAATTATATTATTTGAACTATTGATTGTTATCTTTAGAAAATACTTAAATAATCATAAGTAGTGAAATTTCAGAGAAGAATCAGACTGATAATTCAAAACAATATCATGATTTCACTGGAAGACTTTACTGATTATACATGACATCGACCTGAAAATCATATTGTTCATGTTATTAAAAATCGCTGGAAAAATATATTATATGGTAACAACATCATCTTATTTATCCTGTTATACTTGTTACACATCCTATGATACTGATATCCTAATTGCACTATTAAAAGTGTTATCATTACTATCACCGAGTTATCCAGAGATCTAAATAACATGTGCATTAATTAATCATGAAAATATAATAACATGATCCTTAAACAACTTACACCGAGTTGAAAAAATTGATGGAGGAGACAATATCTGTATTTTGAGTGGACCGAGATATAAGTCGCGCAGCTGAAAGAGGATTCCACTGCAGGATTCCTGTGGGATGACTAACACCCTATCATGTTCTTATTCTGTTATACATATCATACTTTTTACTTGACTTATTATACATGTTACCTGACTACCTAACAGTAGGGCCTAGTTCAGCGCCAGGATTCTGGGTCGTGGTCCCGGCTATATATAGGACCTACTTAAAACACAAACAATGTCTCTAACCGATCAGTTTCAATAACATAGGACCCCGATTGACATATGTAGTAGGCATAATATTGGATGTGTTTACTGCATATTACAATTGGAGTTCACTAATATAATTAATAACAATAAATTTCCATTATGTACTGTGAATGACTGTATCCACCTGATATGTATACTATGATTGACACCCATATGTATGCCATGATAGATACCTGACTTGACACATGACTCTACTGTATGCTATCTATATTACTGTTTATTTACTTTATGTATTTTACTTCTTATCTAGTATATTGTTATAACAGTATTGTAGTGTTATGTACACATTGTTTATGCACGTGCACCTTCTCTCATTTTACACATTCATTGGGAGTTTTTGACTCTCTAGATTTGCATATCCAGGTCTATGGTTGTTATATTGTGTTGATCAAGTATTTGCGGAGGATCTTACGCATTACGAGGAGCCAGAGTTCTTTTTGCATGTTCATCATATCTCGGTATCTTTTCTTGCGTTTATTTATTCTTATTCATTTCATAATTCTCTGTATTATGGACTCAACATGTAATCTATTGGAACACCTAAATTTTTACCAAATAAAATAATATGAATTAAACAATATTAAAAAAATTTCTCTTCCTTTTATTTTTTCCTCTTCTTCTCCATTTCTCTAGATCCCTCCCCACCGACTTCACCTAATCGCCTTTCCTCCACTGCCTTTCTCTTCTCCCTCTCTCTATTTATCTATTTCTCTCCCCCCTATATCTCACTCTAATTCTCCCTCTCTCTAATTAAGTTTCTCTAAGACCTCTCTCTCTAATTAAGTTTCTCTAATACCCTCCCTCTCTCTATTCGTCTCTTTCTCACTCTCTTACTGCCCCAGTCCAAGCCAGGGGGCAGTCCTGACCCGCGCCCACGGCCAGACGGCTGGTGGCCGCGCGCCGTCGCGCCCCCGGCCAGGCGCCACCGTCCCCCCAACCGCGCCACCCCCTTCTCTCTCCTTTTCCTCCCCTTCTTCTTCTTCTTCTTCTTCTTCTTCTTCCTTTTCTTTTCTTCTCATTCTTCTTTCTATTTTTCTTTTTCTCTCTCTGTCTCTCTCCATCTCTTTCTCTCTCCCTCTCTCTCATTCTCTGGGCATCACCGTCGGTAGGGCGGAGCCACCGCCGGTGGGGCAACGCCGGCGAGGCAGGCGGGCTGGCCACCGCCAGCCCCTGCCCCATCTATCTCTCTCTCTCTCTCTCTCTCTCTCTCTCTCTCTCTCTCATATGGGCACGAACCCAATAACTCACAAACCCGACCTGTTAGCCCTGTAACCCAATAACCCATCACTTATATTAATGGGTATGGGTTGTGGATCTAAACCCGACCCGTTAGCTACCCAAACCCGCATCCAAAATCATATAAGGTAAATTTATAGAAAACCCCCTGATAATTTATTATATTTGCAATTGAGATATTTTTGTTACATATTTAACCCCTTTATATGGTTTTTAGCGTTTAGGCGATATCTGAAGCATCCATACTCTAAATTGGACGATTTTGAAACTGTTGCGATCGTGAGAAAGAGAGCTACCTTCCTATGTCTAGTTTGTGAGTGCTTTTCTTTTATAAATTATATTTTATTGTGTTTAATGAAATAGGTTGACTTCTTCATTTAATAAATCTTGATTATCGGTAAATCATTATAATTTAGAAATTTATATGTTATATTGTGGTGATTATTTCTATCATAGTTGATTTATATAGCTTTCTCATGTTACATTTAGGCTTAGCGTATATACGTGGGGGTATTTCGCGTATATTGCGTCTCCGCTCCAGCGTATTTTGGAAAGCGGGGCGTGACAAATATTATAGAATGGTGTAGGTCCACGAATAAGAGATCGGAAGACCCCGTTTAGTTTTGCGAGCTTTATCTTAATCTTAATATTAATACTAATCAAGAAATTCATCTTTGAGATGAAGTCAAATCTGAAGGAGATACTGGTGTCATAATATCCCTATCTAACCAGGTAAAACTCGTCTCATAATCATGAATGAGCTTTTAATTATAATGTCTAAGACAACGACGACTAATATTAGCAGGTAGTGCATATTATAAGTGATAAGATGAGCGGAAATTATAAGTATGTTTCAAAGCGTAAACTAGAACTCCTAAATTAATTAAGTATGAATAGGAATTTGAATTTGGATTTGAGCATTGATATAACATGTTTATATATACATGTTGTTATACTTCATGAATAATGAAATACTTAAAATGAAGAAAATTAATATATATTTAGAAAGAGATAATTTAATAGAATGATTAGTTAAGTGTGTAAATGATCAAACTCTTGATTTTCGATAAATTATGTGTTATGAAGTGGTATTAGACCATTAATGTTAATTCTAATGAAGCACATGATATAACTGAACCATGATGAGTAAAGAAGTAAAGAGTGATGCCTTGATATTTTATATAAAGATAGATGTATGTACACATATATGTGTGGTGAATATGTAAGTAAATGATTGATTGTGTTTGATGCTTGAATCTTACAAATTGTGGATGTGTACCTAATAATCGAATGTGTATGGGTACGCAAAGGTGGTTGTTACATTGTGTATTGTAATATGAAAGGGCTAGGTGGGAGGCGGTGGGTATGAAGATGGGGCATGACATTGTGTATTGTAATATGAAGGAAGGGGGCTAGTGAGAGCCAGTGGGTATGAAGACAAGGTACGACATTATGTATTGTAAAATGAAGGAAGGGGATAGGCAGGAGCTAGTAGGTATGAGGACGGGGTACGACTATATTGTAAAATGAAGAAAGGGACCGGGTAGGAGCCAGTAGGTACGAAGATAGGGTATGAGACTGTACGTATGATACAAAGTAAAAAAGTTACTTATTGAATTTGATTAGTGTGGTATGCTTATCCTTGATGCAGGGCTGTAAAACCTTGCTTTGTACAAGAAATGATGAAACATACTATGACGTGTGAATATGTAAGGGTTAAACCATGAAGTACATGAAGTGCGACATGATTATATGTTATACAAGTACGGCTTGTGACATATGTATTATTTGGATGTATAAACTGTTGGCCCGAAGGCACATCACTCTAGTTTTGATGATGATCAACTCATGTAGTTATAGTACTAATGATCTTGTGTTTAATTAGTGATAGATTCATGATCAAGATCTTAGTAGGTGTGGAGCTTCAACAAAGGATTTAAAGTCAATTTTTGGAGCTAGCACCGTTTGATTCAAGAGCTTGAGCATCAAGATCACATCAAGTACTCAAGAGGAGTCGAGCTCGATGGATCGTGTTTGGACCAAGTCAAGAAGATATGAAGACTTCAAGATCAAAACTTGGGTCTAGGTTTGTTTTTAGAAGATTTTATTTTTAGATAAAATGTAAAGGATAGAATAGTTGGTGGATTGCTGAAGTATATCTATACACACACACACTCTTGTTTTAGATGTCTTTTCATAAAAGAATTTTCAGTTTAGAAAAGACTTTTCATTTTGGAAAAATACCGGTTTACTTTTTAGTATTCAAAGTATTATGTTTTAACCAAAACCATGTTTAGTGCTTAAAGTCAAAAACATAGATATTTCATCATGTTTGTGTAGTGGATCATATCCATACACACTATGCTTTAAAAGTGTTTTAAATATCTTATTTTTGTATTTGGAGAAGTTTTGGAAAAATCAATTTGGAAAAATACAGTTTTTGTTTTGAGCCAATTTTTCCAAGTTACAAAAATAGTTCAAAGCTTTTGTAACATGCCTTGATTTTGTACAAGCATGTTTGTTTATCAAAGTATATTGGTAAAACTATTTTTGTAGATTTTTCGTGAATTTATGGGATTTTATTTAAGTTAAAAAGTCAACATTTTTATCCCTAAAATATTTCTGTTCTGGCTTCAGCCGGTCGACCGGGCGGTCGACCGACATGCACAGACGTGCACGCCAGTTCTGGCAGGAGGGCCGGTCGATCGACCCGGTCGACCGTCCAGAGAGCTCTGCTCTCTGGAAAGGCCCCGGTCGACCGGGCGGTCGACCGGAAAGAGAGACTTGCTCTCTGTATCCCGGCCTCGGTCGACCGACTGGTCGACCGATGGCTCATCGGTCGGATTTTCGACCGTTGGCGGTCGACCGGCCAGTCGACCGACAGGTCTGTCAGACCCCCAACGGCTAATTTTTCTAGCCCTATAAAATGGGGCATTTGGGGGCTGTTTTAGATAAGATTTTTTAGTGGGTTTTGAGCCAGTTTTTCCTACTTCATTAAAAGAGTTTTCTCCACTAAATTGAGAGCTAATACTTTCAATTAAAAGGGGAGTTTTATCAAGAGTGTTTTAAAGTGATTTCTTGAGTTTTCTTCCACCATTTCCATCCTAGTTTTCTCACACAAACACTTGAGCTATCCATTGCTATATCTACCTATAGGAGTGTTATTGTGAGAGTTTTTATTGGTGATCAAAGTGTTTAGATCACCAAGAGATCTTTCTTGTCCTTTGAGGAGGAGGACAAGTGTGTTCGCGGTGTTTCGAGTTCAGGTGCGAACTTATTGTTTGAGGTGCGGCCTCGGCGAGCTTGTGGGATTGCGGTGTGTACGGGCTAGAGAGTCCAAGGAGTTCAAGTGTGAACTCGGCTTGTAGGTGTTGCGGCACCGAGTGATCCAGTGGGATCGGTTTATAGTGGAAATCCTTCGTGTGTCGAAGGCGGGGATATAGAGCAAGTGTGCTCGAACCTCGAAACAAATCCCTTGTGTTGCTCTTTCTCTCTCTCCCTTATTTGTTTATATCTTGCATGCTATTATTGTGTTTATCTTTACATACTTGATATTCATATTGTGCTAAATTGTTATATGCTTGGGGATTGTTTGCTAACACTAGTTTTCAACCAAGAGAGCCAACGCGGCACCTCAACTCTTATTTAGAGGAATCTTGAGGAGTTAGTCCAGAGCCCTTCACGGGGAATTCGGCTACACTCTTGTGTTAAACTTGGTGTTTAGTTTAAATAGTTTGTTTAGGTCATTATAGTTTTTAATTCCGCATTTAGTGACCATTAGATTAGCCATCACCTATTCACCCCCCCTCTAGGTGATTTACAATTGGTATCAGAGCCAAGTGCTCTTGATTTGGGTCTTACAATCTAGAGTTAAACATCCTCATTTTAGTCTAATCACAATATTTGTACACACACCATGGATTTCATGTCACCACCTACTTTTGACATTCTTAACATCCAAGTTTGGAAGGTTAAGATGTCCTTATACCTCAAGGCCTAGGCATTCATGTTTACCTTGTCATCACTAATGATTCATATTGTTTAAATGGCAAGAATTTTGAGGCTAATGCAAAAGCCCTACATGCTTTGAAGAGTGCCCTAAATGATGATTATTTATCTAGGGTTTCTAATATTGATTCGGTTTTTGTAGCTTGGAACATCATCACCTCCCTTGGCGAAAATGATCTATATTATGCCGGGAGCGATTCGGACGTTGGAAGCTACACCTCCAACATGTGCTACATGGTCCAAGGGGATAACCCCCTTGAGGTAACTACCGAATCCGAGGTAGAAGATGATAACATGTCATATGATGAGATCACTTCATTTTGCCAACAATTACTTGAGAAATATGACATGCTTAGAAAAGATAATAAAATTTTGAAAAAGAATTTTGATTGCATGTTAAAAGAAAATGATTCTTTCAAAAATAAAATGGCATGCATTGAAAAAGAAAATGAAAATTTGAAAGATGAAAATATTTCCTTGATGTCTAAATTGAATGATTTATGTGAAGGAAATATGTTTTTGAAAAATAAAATTGTTTTGGTGGAAAAACAAAAAGAAGTTGCTTTAAATGAAATTACCTCTTTGAAAAGAAAAATTTTTGAAAAAGAAAAAGAAAATGTTTCTCAAAAGAAAAAGAAAAATGATCCTTTATCTCATCATGCTTTACATGCCACCTCTAATGAGATAAATGTTTTGAAAAATCAAATGAATTGTTTGAGCTCAATTTTGAGCAAATGTGCATTTAATCATTCTAGGTTGGAGTCTATATTTTCAAAGAAACAAACTCCACACATTCATGCACATCATCATGAATATGCTTATGTTGCACATCATGATCACACTCACACGCATAAGCATCCTAAGGTGTACAAGTGTACACATTGTGACCGCAAAGGCCATTTAGCAAAGTTTTGTTATGATAGAATACATCATTTAAATTTTGCTAATCATAAAAATGTTGGGTTCCTTACAAGACTAACCCCCAAGGACCCAAAAGAAAATGGGTACCAAAGTCCCCACCTTTTGTATTTGATGTAGGTGAGGGCTCTCACAAGACGTGAGAGATTTGGTGTCTTGGTGGTGGTTGCATGGACTGGAAGGACACATATATTGATGCACCGCTATCAAGGAGTTTTGGTGGGACAACCACCATGTTTTGGAGATTTGGAGTAGTTCCTTGGTTTGGTAACTATCTCTAAACTCCTATTTAGTTTATTTACATGCTTGTTCATATATCATATTTTTAGCATGCTCATGTTTTAGGTTTTGTGCTTCATGTGATAAATACTAGTTTAAATGTAGCTTTTATCAAAACTTGTATTTATACATGTACAAATAGTGAACAACAAATTGATTTATATATGTTTTCACTTCATGATCATTTGTACTCACTTTATGCACATGTATAGGCTAGTTTTGATGATTCCCTCATTTATACTTGTTTTGCCTATTTTCATGTTTTACTTCATGGATATGTATTTTATATTCACAACTAATAAATATACATGTATACCCGTGAGTCTCTTGCCTTCATGCAAATTATTTAATACTCTTTTATGTTTGGGATATGTATGCATATTGTTAGTTTTGGATAAATCATACATATACCTAGAAGTTTGTTTTTAAAATGAAAAATGAATTTTCATGATTTGTTTGATAAAATGATATTTATATTTTGAGCTTCATTGATTATTTTCATGACAATGCTATTTACATGATTATTGAACACTCACACTTTATTTGTTTGTCATGATCTTGGTTCATGAACATATTTTTGAGCTTTATAGTCTTTGAGTGTCATCTCTTGTATATTTGGTATGACTCATGAAAAACATATGATTTGATTTCATATTTTTTGAAGGATCTTTAACTAGTTTTTCAAAAATTATTTTAACTAGTTAATTATTCTTCATATGGGTAGTGGTTTTCACTATAAAATGTTTTCAAACCCTATTTTCGAAAACCCCTTCCTACCCATTTATGGGCGGATGGCTGGGCTAGTATGCCTTGCAAGCTTCATTGAAAATCTTTTATCTTGAGCAAATAAAGGGTGGTAGGTTATGAGTTATATACATGATTTACATTGTTATTTTCAATTGGTATCTCAATTGATATTTTTGTATATACTCATATTTTGTTTATATATATGTATGCCTTCAATTTCGAATAATATCAGTTTTTATTGGTATTCTTTTTCTCATACATATATATGATTTTCGTGTGCTTACTTTTCAATTGGTATACATATTTAAAGCACAACACATAGTTTATGCTAAGCTTGATTCAAAACTTTATTTTCAATTGATATCTCAATTGACATTTTAATAAAGCTTATGCATGGTTATTCAATTGGTATCAATATGTTGATTTAAGAAAAATTAAAAATTTGTAATGTTTATTTACAATAATGATTATTTACAATTTGGTATCTTAAAAATTGATTGTTTTACATGAGCTCTGATACCTTTAAAAATTTTGTTATATGATATCTTAAAATTTGGTTTACTAAGATATCTCAAAATTTGTTTTATTAATAAAAATTCAAAATTTTGTTTGAATAAGAAAAATCAAAACATTTTTGATTTGTATTTCTTATATGCAAGGAGAGCTTAACATCTCTTCTACATATAGGTTCATGTTGAGTGTATCTTGTATTGAGGAGCTTGACAACTCTTCTTTATGTGATACACGTGTGTAGGGGGAGCTTCACATCTCCTCTTATGCATTACAGATTATGTGTTATGTGAATTAGGGCTTGTCATCCCTCTTTCATGTAATGCATATATGTAGGGAAGCTAACTTAGCGTCTTCCTCTTCATGAATGTATATCGCATATAACCTTTTATTGATTTTACCCCTTATTAATCTCTTTGTTTATGACAAAAAGGGGGAGAAAAATTTTGTTTTTACTTTAACCCCTTTGTTGATGATTGACAAAAAGGGGGAGAAGTATTTGAGATATATATGCATGTTTTCCTTGCTTTATTATTAAAGGGGGAGAAGTATTTATGTTTATGCATATATGTTTTGTTTTGCAAATAAGAGAAAAAGAATTTGTTTTGTTTTATGCTTGTTAGCATGTTTCTCTCCATACATTTGCATACATGTTTATGTGATTCATTGCATATCTTATTGTTTATTTGTTTATGCATGAGTTAAGGGGAGCTTCTTTGAAGCTTTACTTTAATCCATGCATATATAACTTCATGAGTTTTGTCATCATCAAAAAGGGGGAGATTGTTGGCCCGAAGGCACATCACTCTAGTTTTGATGATGATCAACTCATGTAGTTATAGTACTAATGATCTTGTGTTTAATTAGTGACAGATTCATGATCAAGATCTTAGTAGGTGTGGAGCTTCAACAAAGGATTTAAAGTCAAGTTTTGGAGCTAGCACTGTTTGATTCAAGAGCTTGAGCATCAAGATCACATCAAGTATTCAAGAGGAGTCGAGCTCGGTGGATCGTGTTTGGACCAAGTCAAGAAGATGTGAAGACTTCAAGTGAAGACTTCAAGATCAAGACTTGGGTCTAGGTTTGTTTTTAGAAGATTTTATTTTTAGATAAAATGTAAAGGATAGAATAGTTGGTGGATTGCTCAAGTATATCTATACACACACACTCTTGTTTTAGATGTCTTTTCATAAAAGAATTTTCAGTTTAGAAAAGACTTTTCATTTTGGAAAAATACCGGTTTGCTTTTTAGTATTCAAAGTATTATATTTTAACCAAAACCATGTTTAGTGCTTAAAGTCAAAAACATAGATATTTCATCATGTTTGTGTAGTGGATCATATCCATACACACTATGCTTTAAAAGTGTTTTAAATATCTTATTTTTGCATTTGGAGAAGTTTTGAAAAAATCAATTTGAAAAAATACAGTTTTTGTTTTGAGTCAATTTTTCCAAGTTACAAAATTAGTTCAAATCTTTTGTAACATGCCTTGATTTTGTGCAAGCATATTTGTTTATCAAAGTATATTGGTAAAACTATTTTTATAGATTTTTCGTGAATTTATGGGATTTTATTTAAGTTAAAAAGTCAACATTTTTATCCCTAAAATATTTCTGTTCTGGCTTCAGCCGGTCGACCGGGCGGTCGACCGACGTGCACAGATGTGCACGCCAGTTCTGGCAGGAGGGCCGGTCAACCGACCTGGTCGACCGTCCAGAGAGCTCTGCTCTCTGGAAAGGCCCCGGTCGACCGGGCGATCGACCGGAAAGAGAGACTTGCTTTATGTATCCTGACCTCGGTCGACCGACCGGTCGACCGATGGCTCAACGGTCGGATTTCCAACCGTTGGCGGTCGACCGGCCGGTCGACCGACAGGTCTGTCAGACCCCCAACGGCTAGTTTTTCTAGCCCTATAAAATGGGGCATTTGGGGGCTGTTTTAGATAAGATTTTTTAGTGGGTTTTGAGCCAGTTTTTCCTACTTCATTAAAAGAGTTTTCTCCACTATTGAGAGCTAATACTTCCAATTAAAAGGGGAGTTTTATCAAGAGTGTTTTAAAGTGATTTCTTGAGTTTTCCTCCACTATTTCCATCCTAGTTTTCTCACACAAACACTTGAGCTATCCATTGTTATATCTACCTATAGGAGTGTTATTGTGAGAGTTTTTATTGGTGATCAAAGTGTTTAGATCACCAAGAGATCTTTCTTGTTCTTTGAGGAGGCGGACAAGTGTGTTCACGGTGTTTCGAGTTCGGGTGCGAACTTGTTGTTTGAGGTGCGGCCTCGGCGAGCTTGTGGGATTGCGATGTGTACGGGCTAGAGAGTCCAAGGAGTTCAAGTGTGAACTCAGCTTGTAGGTGTTGCGGCACCGAGTGATCCGGTGGGATCGATTTATAGTGGAAATCCTTCGTATGTCGAAGGCGGGGATGTAGAGCAAGTGTGCTCGAACCTCGAAACAAATCCCTTGTGTTTGCGATTACTCTTTCTCTCTCTCCCTTACTTGTTTATATCTTGCATGCTATTATTGTGTTTATCTTTACATGCTTGATATTCATATTGTGCTAAATTGTTATATGCTTGGGGATTGTTTGCTAACAC
Source organism: Agave tequilana (assembly GCA_038442645.1). Taxonomy (NCBI): domain Eukaryota; kingdom Viridiplantae; phylum Streptophyta; class Magnoliopsida; order Asparagales; family Asparagaceae; genus Agave; species Agave tequilana. The sequence goes on along the minus strand of JAVJIF010030784.1, from coordinate 44,158 downwards.
TAGTTTTCAACCAAGAGAGCCAACACGGCACCTCAACTCTTATTTAGAGGAATCTTGAGGAGTTAGTCCAGAGCCCTTCATGGGGAATTCGGCTACACTCTTGTGTTAAACTTGGTGTTTAGTTTAAATAGTTTGTTTAGGTCATTATAGTTTTTAATTCCGCATTTAGTGACCATTAGATTAGCCATCACCTATTCACCCCCCCTCTAAGTGATTTACATAAACTATATTACAATTTATTGTTTGGTGTGCTACTGGGGGTGGTATATGAGATGTCATGTGTGAAACAAGTTGTGTATACATAAGATGACTTGAAAATAAGCTATAAGTAACTGAAAAATTATATGGGAAAGTAAGTCAAGAAAGTTAAAGAGAATCATTAACTGAATGAGTAAGGCTGTTCCGCATATTATAGAGATAGTTGAGTTGATTGTTTATCATGATATATTGATGTTTTATGTTTCTCTTCCACATCCATACTCGCCTTTACTATTTGAAGAAGAGGATACTTCTTAATTTTAATATAAATATAAATCTTGATTTCCTCTTGACTCTACTCACTGAGTTGTCGAGCTCAATCCCAGTTTCATATTTTTCAGGTCATGGCGAGGCGGGGACCCAATCCTAAATCATAGGCACTGTGTTGAGAATTTCACAAATAATGAAAATAATAAAGATTTAGTTATGTGTTATTACTTGAAAGAGTTTTTTTTATGTAGATATTCATAATTTAGTCGATATATGTACTTGTAGCATGTATTATGTTTGTAGGATGAATTTGTAGCAAGATAAGTTAGATTTTGATGATTATGATTATTTTGAGTTAGAGTTGTAGATAGCTTCTGTGTCGAATTATGGGAGCAGAGAGGCGTGCTCTCGAGCTTATTATGTTCTGATTTTTGGAATGTTATATATGGATAAGTAGGTGATGTCAAGCCAAAATATTATTATGTTGTGTGGGTGATTATTGAGTTTGATATATAATGTATTTGGATTGAGATAAGACGTGTAGGCTGATATTGATATATGTTGTATTTGAGCAAGTAACTAAATACAGGAGAGATACTGCCGAAATTTTCAATTTTTATAGATAAGAAGGATAATTATTTTTCCAAATTGAGGATTTGTGAAGGACTAAAATAGTGAAATCTGTGACTGTTACAGCACATAAGATGTGGTTATATGTCTTGATAAAGTTACAGTTGAAGTATTAAGAGACATTTAATTATTAATAGAATTGATCAAAGTTATACAAGATGGATATGGCATGGTGAGAGTGCAAGCGAAGATAAACTAATTATTTCAAATTATAAAGATGTGATAAAAGAGAAAAAAATTAATTGTAGTGACAGTGAGCAATTAGAATACATGATCTATGATGTAGAAGAAAACTTTTCGGATCGCTTACACTTGTTTGAGAGTTTGAAAAATGAATCAGAAAAATCTTTATATGATGGTTGTACTACATTCACTACATTATCTGCAGTATTGAGATTGTACAATTTGAAAGTGAAAAATGGATAGAACGATAAGAGTTTAATATTCTTACTCAAACTCTTAAAGAATATGCTTTCTGAGGATAATGAATATTTGGATCGTACATATGATCCAAGAAGATCATGTGCTCCACAGGTAGGAATTATGAGAGAATACATGTTTGCCCCAATGATTGTATTATATACCAAAAAGATTATGAAGGTTTGAAGATCTGTCCAGTTTGTAATGCGGATTGGTACAAAAAAATAAGAATAAAATTCTAACTAAGGTTTTATGGTATTTTTGGTAATACAGAAGTTTAAATGCATTTTTAGGAGTGCAAAATATGTGAAGAGTTTGATGTGGCATTCAGACTGAAGGATTAGTGATAATATGCTCTGGTGTCTGGCTGATTCTCCGCAATGGCAAAAGGTTGATTCGAAGTTTTTCAAATTTAGGGGTGATACTAGGAATCTTGGCTTGATCTTTCGACTAATGGAATGAACCCATATGGTAACATGAGTAGCACACACAGCACATGGTCAGTTGTTTGACTTTTTATAATCTTCCTCACTGGTTGTACAAGAAGCGTAAGTATCTAATGTTGTCACTGCTAATATCGAGTCCCAAACAGCCGAAAAATGATATAGATGTTTATTTCGCACCTCTTATTGAAGACTTAAAGGTAATGTGGGAAAAAGTGTAGAAGTATTTGATGCACATTGTCAACAATTTTTTTTATCTCCAAGCTATATTACTTTGGACAATCAATGATTTTCTAGCATATGGTAACTTTTTAGATTACAATGTGAAATGACACAAGGCAAGTCATGTATGTGAAGAAGAGACATTTTCTATCCAATTAAAGCATGAAAAAGACAATATATCTTGGTACCTGGAGATCTTGCCCATGTTCCACTATTATCAGAGGCTACGCAAGGTGTTTAATGGATCTATAGAAGAAGAAAAAGCTACTAAGATATTGAACGCTGAACATGTATATCAATGGGTGAAAAAACTCAATAAAATATATGAAAAAGTGAAGCAAAATACAGTTGAAAAGAATGTGTGGAAGAAGCGGTCAAAATTTTTTGATCTCCTCTATTGAAATTTTTCATTTGTGAGACACTATCTTAATGTCATACATATTGAGAAGAATGTATGTGATAGTATTATTGGCACATTACTCAATATATCTGGTAAGACTAAGGACACGTTCAAAGCTAGATTAGATTTGATTGAAATGCGCATACATGAGCAGTTGACACCAAAGAAGAGGGGGCAAAATACATATTTACCGCCAGCATACCATACTTTCTGTAGAAAAGAGAAAATAGAATTATGTTAGTGTCTTACTGGGATTAAGGTGCCAAATGGTTACTCATCAAATATTCAAAGTCTTGTGTCAATAAAAGATCTAAAGCTAGTTAGATTAACATCTCGTGATTGTCATGCATTGAGACAACAGTTGCTACCTGCACCTCTATCAATTCCACACGGCGTGATGACAATCGTCGGTGACGTTGTTGGTGCTTTCATTGTGTGGTCAAAGAAACTTGTCACTCTAAATACACGAATATGTTGTTAAAATTACAGCACAATCTTGCCTTTATAATTTGATTAATGATAATTTTATCGTGACAGGTAACTTTTAAATGGAAGGAGATTACACGACCTGAGATGGCAGAGAGCCTGCTCATATATCATTCGTCCACATCTCTGCCTTTTTAAGATGAGAGTAAGAACAAACTATTAAGGGCAGTGGTTGCGCTTGCGAGGATGATGAACGGTAATAGCATTGTCATAGTGCTCATGCCCATTGATATATTTAGATACAATATTGAACTGTAATGCTCGAAAAGAGTGACTTTTTTGACATCTTAGACAGAAAAAATAAGCATGTCATGTATAGTTGTGTATATGAAGTGTGTCATTAATGTTTATCTATTTTAAGAATAAAATAACAAAGGTTTTTATATTTGATAGTTTTTGTAATTTTGATAATTTTAGGTTTTTATCTTATTAGTGTAAGAGCGTGAGCTATGGTCAATGGTATGATTTTATTTGTCTATACCAAATCTCACATGTGACTTCCGAAAAAAATAAAATGGCGGGGAAGGCTCAATATATCATGGACACAATGCTAAGAGGTGTAAAAGGCCGGTTGTATCTTGCACTATATAATACGGGATAAGTACTAATCGTTTATAATAAAATTTAATTATTAATTTAATTTAATTTCTCATATAATTTTCTTTTATAGTTCACATTGGACTTTATGCGTGATCGACCCTTATAAACTTATTGTATATTGTGGCGCGATGTGCGAGAACTAATTCATAATTTGATTAATATGTGAGTGTTTAATACTTGTATATATCTTTTTCATTAGTTTTATTTAAAAATATTACATAATATCATGTTTATTTTCTAAAATTTATGAAAATGACCCTCGCCACGTTTGCTCTACAAACCAATCAGAAAAAGACAAAAACCTTCATGGAAGAAGATTAAAGTATTTATTTCACAAACTGACGCTAAAACTTTAAGGTTTAAATTTTTCTTAAAACAATTTCAATTCTTGTAATGTTCTAAACAACCCGATGGTATCGTGTGGGATACTACATCATTTAGTTTATGCGTGAGATCATTACAACTCAAGTAAAACTTATAATTCTTATAAAGATATAATCCTCTACTTTAAAGTTAATTTATGTTTTTTTAGTATTAAAACTAACACAAATAAATCAATATGTTTGGAGTTTGATAAAAAGAATCTTATTAAGATGAGGAATTAGGTAAATTTCGGGAATAGCGGATGGGATATGTGTGAAATATTTTCCGTGGAGAGGGTATTGTGTTTAACTCATTTTTTGTTTGAATTTGTGCATGTTCTCATTTTGGTGCATGTTTTCTATTTGGTGCATGTTTTCATTTTTTTATGCATTTTTTTATATGGTGTATGAATTTGTACGTTCATGTTTGGTGCATGAATTTGTGCGTGCATGTTGGGTGCATGTACGCACACATATATATAGACACACAGAGATATATGTACACTCATATATACATGTATATCCACACACACACACACACACACACACACACACACACACACACACATGTACACCCACATATATACATGCACACACACACACACATATATGCATGCACACTCATACACACATTCATCTTTAATAATGTCCCTTAACAATTATATCTACTAGATTCAGAGAAAAAGCCTTCAAACCTGATGTAAGAGAGCAGGGCAACAAACAACAGAATTTGTATTAGTCGACAAATCATCAAAAATAGTCGACTAATCCTCTAAATAGTCGGCTTACTAATCAACTAACCCTCTGAGTAGTCAACTAATCCAATCTCAGTAGTCGACTAATTTGGTTCAACAGAGAGTTGGTAATTTTTAGGTTTCTTCATTAGTCAACTAATGAAATCTATTAGTCGACTAACTCTGCCACTGACCTCTATATTAGAAAATCTAATTCTGTTTAAGAGTTTATTTTCGGTTTAATTTAGATTCTAATTTATTTTATTTTTATTTATTTATCTCTAATTTTCTAGTTAGGTTAGACTTCTACTTTTAACACCTATTTAAGACTATTTTATCTTTGTAATTTGAATCATTGAATTGTGATTATTAATTAAACTGAGTTTTTCTCTTTCAATTGTTGTGGATTCGAGTTATGTATCTTTTGCTCGTAGATTCAAGTTGTTTTGCTTGTAGATTCGAGTTTAATCCTACCTAAAGGTATCCTTTTGGGTTTGTCAGTGCTCGAACGAGATGTAGTTGACATCTTCGCTTCCTTATCTACGTCAAGTGGTGTCAGAACTTCGGTAACTTTCTGGAGATGGCAGGAGACAACGATGGATTGTAAAATCTTTCCATAAGGATGAGCACTGCTGAAATAAAGGTTGATACTATCAACTCAACCTTAGATAATGTGGTCTAAGGGCTTAAGAGATTGTCCTTTAAGATTGATGATCGAAGTCTAACTGATAAGACGTAACGAAACAGACATGATCATCAATCATCTCATCTTTTACCATATCAGCTACCACCACATCAACTGAGGTTACGTCAACCTCCACCTTGACAACAACTATCTCATCCTTAACTTCCACAACGACCATACAGACGTTATCCTATTGATGATTTCCCGGAAGAAGATATTAACTTCATGGACAAATATGCAAATTATGGCATGAGAGGAATATTTCCTAATTCTATTCGTAATAAAAGAGGAGGATAGTCAAATATGAGTTTAGGGTCCCTTCTTTTGATGAGAATCTTAATATTGAGTCCTCCTTGATATGGATTGATGAAGTTAATAAGCTGTTTGACATGGTGTATATTCCCATGGAGAATTATATCAAGTTTGTGACTTACAAACTTAAAGGAAAAGCAGCGACATGATAAAATCAACTGCAAAATATCCGTTTGTAACAAGGCAAACCGCCCATAAGAATTTGGAGGCAGATGAAGCAGCTCTTACAAAGTAAATTTCTCTCTCCAGATTATCATCAAATTTTGTTCAAATAATTTGAGAGTTGCTCTCAAGAAATAGAACTGTTAATGCATAAATCGAAGAGTTCTATTGATTTTCCTCTCCCTATGAATTAGCTATGACTAAAGAATAACTAGCGGCAAAGTACACTAGTGGGCTTATATATTCAGTTCAAAAGCGTGTGCTTCTACACAATGTGTTATCCCTTGATGAAGCCCATAACCTTACTTTGGAGGCAGAAGAGATGGTGATTCGGCCCCCACTTTTCATGAGATCTTATCGCTCAAATGAGACAACGAAATAACATCAGCAATCACCAATTGAAGAACAATCAACTAAGAGAGATTCATCATCGACTGACATGCCTACAACCAACAATCAGGTGAGTGGCCAAAGTATTCAAACTAATGTTTAAAGCAAAGTCCCTTGATAACAACAATTTGATTTTGGAACCACTTTATGAAGTCACAGTTAGGAGTCGGTGTGGGCAGAAACTGACACATCATCCTTCTGAAGAAGCTCGTAACACGGATAAGGGATTCGAAGAAGCAAACCAGTTGTTGTCACTCTTAAAGAGAAAGGTATGATGACAATTGGGACTGCAAGATTTTCTGGGGCACCAAGGCTATTGCAAAATTAGCAAAACATGGAGACACTAAAGCAGCGGTAATGTTGCAACCTGCATAAGTTAAGAAGATGCCTTACAACTATGGAACAAAAGAAGAACAATCAGATCAGGATGAGAATGTGAAAAAAATTTGATCTCAAGATGTGAGTGTGTGTATCTACAAGCTTCAATACTCTTTTGAGATTTAAACCACTTTCGCATCATAGTGTATATATTCTTCATGGTTTCAAAGATCCTTATATACAAAATGAGAGTGCTAAAGGTGAATGCTTTCAATTCTTCATGTTCAAATCACTTACTATTGGCACATAGGCGTAACGAAAGCATGATCTATCATTGAGCTACAACTATAAGGAGATGTACGGCTTGTCAAGTTACAAGTGGAAAAGATTCATATTTTCTAAGATTATGTTCTTTATTCAATGTAACACGACTATAGGTGTTCTGCACTGTGTGCCAAGTTCTATCGTCAATTGCACATTAGAAGCTTTTCGAGGCAGATCAAGATTTTGGGATCAAATTTTTCCTCAGGTGGAGTTTGATAAAGATGGCGTCGTTCATGGTTTGCTTGATTGGAACTCAAGAATGAATTCTTTTGAAGAGGGAGATACTGATGCAGGAGAGCAGGGCAACAAATACTAGTCAACTAACCTTCTCAGTAGTTGATTAATCCAATCTCAGTAGTCGACTAATTTGGTTCAATAGAGAATTGATAATTTTTGGGCTTGTTCATTAGTCGACTAATGCAATCCATTAGTTTACTAGCTCTATCACTGACCTTTGTATCAGAAAATCCGATTCTATTTAGAGGGTTGTTTTGGGTCCAATTTGGATTCCAATTTGTTTTGTCTTTATTTATTTCTAGTTTCTTATTGAGGTTAGACTTTAACTTTTAAAGTATATTTAAGACCATTGTATCTTTGTAATTGAATCATTGAATTTTTATTATAAATTAAACTAAGTTTTTCTTTTTTAATTGCACGTGAATTCGAGTTGTGTATCTTTTGCTCCTGGATTCGAGTTTTATCCTACCTAAAGATATCGTTTAAAGTTTGTCAGTACTAGAACGAGATCTAGCCCACATCTTTGCTTCCTTCTCCTTCAAAACCTCACAAACCCTCCAATGGACATGAATTCAAGAGTTATCACTGAGGACTGCGGGAAGTTTGAGCATAGAGACAATGAGAGATCTAGAGAAATATTGATGGGAGCCCCACTTCTCACAATAAGTGAAGCATTCTTATTTTTTTTTCTTTTTTTCGAGACTACAATTTCAAATATTAAAATTTGTAATTTTTCCTGTGATTCTGTATTTATAATTTGTTTCCTCAAGGACAAACTATTCATCTATAACAAAGGTTAAACTTATAAGAGTTCTTGATTTTGTATCTATAATTTGTTTATGTGATTTTGTATTTATTGTTTGTTTCTATGTTTTTTTTCTGTGATTTGTTTTTTGTGATTTGTCTCTGTGATTTTGTATCTATTGTAAGCAAGATTCAGACGTCAACTTTACAGGAAAATCTATCATGATCTGGGATAAAGCGATTTAGTTTTTTTATAATAAAAGTCAGATATATTACGGCGGTTCTAAATATAACCGCCGTGAAATATAATCTTTCACAGCAATTATTTATAGAACCGCTGTGAAAAGTTAAAATTTTCAAACTTATCACGGCGGTTATAAGCACAACTACCATTAAATATAAATATTTAACGGTGGTTATTCATGAACCGCCGTAAAAATTTAAATATTGTCGTAGACATTTGATGGCAGTTATGTATATAACCACTGTTAAATGTGGAATTTTCATGGTGCTTTTTTTGAAAAGGCCATGAAATGTCATTGTGTTCATGGCGGTTATTTTCTGAACCGTCATGACATGTTTGGTTTGACAGTGGACTAAAACTGTCGTGGAACTTTAATGTCGCCCGAATAGACGGCGATTTTTGACCCATCATCGTCGCTTTTTAACGGCAATTTTAAACCGCGGTGAAAGCTCATTTCTGTTATAGTGTGAAGGGTATATAGGAAAGCAAAAAGGGATAAGAATCAAATCCCTCTCACTCATATGAACAGAGAAATTATATCTAGCCAGAGAGTTCAATTAGTAGAATATATCATTCAATATTTTAAAATTTACAATAAAATAAGCCTGCTAATTGCCTTAGAAAATGATCATGATGAAGTTTGTTAGGCAGCAAAGGGCAAATCCATAGACAATGAGGGGAGCAAGAATCTAGTCAAATGTCTATCTAACCTTTTAGCATCAACACAAGAGACACATTTAGTCACACAAGAAGAAAACCTACATCCCACTGCAGCCATGCAGTCAAAGAGCATGTGCAATCAAGACGATTTTTCCTCCAAGGTTTCATGTGGCTTTTGAAAAGTTGGAAGCTAGAAAAAAGAACATATAACTCAAATGTCCTGTTAAGGCATAATAACCTATATAATAAGTACAAAGTAGAAACTACGTACATCAAAGGAACAAAGTGTTTTTTGCTATTACCTTCCCTTTTGGCAAGTACTAACAAGATCCCACTACACTACACTCATATAGTCAGATCTCGAGTACTTGTCACTCTTTCATGCCCCGCAATATTGCCATCTTCTTCATCATCCAATTTTCTAAGCTTTGAGTCCTTTTCAACATCTCTAGAACACCTCTCTTGCCTTGAAGGAGAGAACAAAGTGAGGGTTAAACTACTATCCACTTCTTCCTCCCACTCCCTTTCTCTCTTCACCTTCTTCGATCCGATATTCAGTGATAGGTCCCAGTCTAGCCCTTGGTCCATGTCAGAATTGCCAGATCGGGATATGAAGTAGGGCTCTACTTCTCTTGATCTCATGGCCCTTCCAAACTTCTGATCACTGAGCCATTGCAGCTCCTTAGATGGTTCATTGAGCATAGGTCTAGCCCTACGGAAATCTCGACCATTCATTACCGATCTGTTACATCTTCTGAAGATCATCTCCGCCGCTGAATCATAAACTCTTGATCCAATAGTAGCACTGTTGGCCTTATCAAGGCATCTATTATGCAGCCAATATCTATGACCATGACCACCCCAAGAGGAGTCACCATATCTGGTTAAAGATCAAAGATAATATTGTCATGAGTTTGCTCAAACAAAACAAGTTTATGCAAAATTATGAAGATGATTCTATGTTCTTAATCAGTAACTTTGATTTGCACCTTGAATTGGTGAAAGGCCTTTGATGAACACCATGTAGCAATTGAAGTTGGCTTAGATTGCTAATATAATATTGCTCCCTACCTTTGAGCTCACTTCTTGGTTCGCCTGTAACTGCGATTTCATTGAAAATTGCAGAGAGATTAGTATTAGAATTCAACCCTAGCTAATTTGAGTTTCATAACAAGATTAATCACTTTGAAAATTTTCATACCTTGGCCAGAATCATCAATCTTCTTGCTCCTATACATCTAGAGACCACAAAATTAAATGGAAAAGCAAAAAAAATTAATGTACATAAGCAATATTATTCACATGTATGGTATGAAAAATAACCGAATTCATGAGATTATAATTTATACCTGCAAGTGACTTTTGACATGGGCTATGCTCAGGCCTTTAACATTCATCAATTGGAGAACAAGCTTAGGGGTTGCTTCTGGGGGAAAAAAAAGGTAAAAAGAGGGGGGAAAAGATAGCTAAATCTATTTAGCTTGAATCAAATAGAACATTAAAATTAATAGCATATGAAGAGATCCTATGTCCATCACTCACTGTCTTGGCCACCGAGCCTCTCAACTGCGTCAACAAAGCAAAAGTGGAGGTCTGGTGTCCACCGCAGCCTTGGGGTCTTGGATCGGTTGTACTGCCGGATGGATCCCCCAGAGCTGGCCTTCCTTTCGCTCTCCTCCACCGTGCTATTGCTCGATCTCCCTCCGTTTCTAGGGTTTCCTTCTTCCTCCTCATCCTTGACATCCAAAGAATCTTTTGTCGAATTCTCCGAGCTCTTACTCCCCATAACTCCACTTTCTACTCTCTCTATCTCTATCTCTTATAGATAAATAGAATGAAAAGAGAATGAAAGGAGACGTGTGAGGGGTAACTCTAGCCCTCTTCCTGAATTGTCTTCATTCTTTGTGATGCAATAATTCTTGGACTACTGCAAAAAGAGGAGGCCTCTGCAAACATCGAAGAGGCGATTGAGATGGGTTCATCTAGCAGAGAGAGAGAAGCATCACACAATCTTTTCGATGACACAAGATGGTGGGAAAGAAAACAGGTAGAAGCTACCAAATGCAAAATGAAAAACCCTAACCCTAAGACTAAGAGACAAAACTCTCTCTCTCTCTCTCTCTCTCTCTCTCTCTCTCTCTCTCTCTCTAGTTTTTTTTTTCTATCTAGCAAGAGCCAGTGCATCATGCATGCATCAATCATGCACCATGCATGCATGTGAATGAAGCATGCATGATTGCATGTAAGGAAGAGATGAGGGAGGGAAATTATTTCCGTACCCATGGTTTGACATTGATTACTTTTAAACTCAATCGGTTTTCCTTAAATTCTAGAAGGAATTTTTGGTCCCAACAAAGGAAAATTTTGCTCTTTCGGTTACGGTACAATCACCTAATTTGCGTATGTTAATCATCTTTTGGAAAGTAAAAAAAGAAATTGAATGCAATACATAGATATTGGATGGGCTTACACGATATTGGATGGAATTATAAATTAAAATGATAGATAAAGAAAGTCGATTTGTGGGTATAAAACTAAAATCATTCCCAAATGGTGGATACGATAATAGTTTTCCCCTAGGGAGAGATCATGTAGCGGTGCATGAGAGGTCGACAATGCCGACCCGAAGAAATAGAGAGATTGGTAGATAAATGTAAGTCGCAGTCACCTCCCCCCACCTCTTGGGTGACGCTCACGGATTTGTCCATGTTTAATTGACAACAAATTGAAAAAAGAGGCAAACAAGTACTGTGTAAACTAAAGACTAATGGGGACCATCTACCCGCCCACCCGTGTAGCTCTCAACCATAGTGAGTTGGATAAGAGTTTAATATCGGGGGCCTTTTGTTAACGGAATTTGGTGACATTTGCTTTCGGATTTTAACCTGTGCATGACTGATGTATGTCCATCTCTGGAGCCTGGAGATTAGCTGAAAGTGAAACCTGGCTTTATTTTATTTCATGAGAACAGGAGATTTTCATTGGTTTTTTCACTTATTTCATAAATGATGTCTCGTCTGTGTTAAAATTAGTATATGGTTCAATTTGAAAAACTCAGTCATGCACTGTTTTTTAGACAATTTTAATTCAATTAATTTGTAACTAACACCATAACCATTCATGCATTAATTGCATTCATAAGTTCTCTGCATTTAGAAAAAAATCACAACCATCCACCAAGTGAGAGACAGGTTACATATGACGCTGACTTGGATCGTTCAATAATCTTCAGTAGACGAGAGAACTTGAATCACTATCACCTATCAGCACCACCTTATATAATATATTCTAAATCTTAAGCTGACCTGAAATTCATGGGTTCAGCCCCTAAAACTATAGCCGATGGTGTTTTTGAAACTCTTTGTGATTTGCATAAAACCATGGTTTCATCAACATCACACTCCTCCCTTGCTTTTAAACCCTTGTAATTTGGTGGAAATTAGGGTTTTCTTGAAAAGGAAAAAAAAACTTATTGTGCTGTATGTGAAATATTATTACCCTTTTGAGGGGGTTTATCACTACGTAAAATTATGAAAGTAGTAAAGGTTTGAGAGGATGTATGTAAAGACCCATATCAAATATTGGACTATTTGATCTAAATTTCTCTAGAGCTATCTACCAAGTGTCAACAAAGAAGGAAGCCATGCATGCATATGTCTTATGAAACAATTTGTCAGAGCTAATTAAGCTCATCATTCAAAAATGACTAACGACTTCATGGACCAGGTCCAAGCTCAACAATGGTGCCATAGGCCTACCTCTAGGCAGAGATAATATTCTCTCTCTAGGCATAGGTCGATTAGATTTCAACTGTGGTTAGGTTCTTGTTGGACTTTGTTGGCTCAAGTTGTCATGATTCATCATGAGGTGATGAGAGACAAATCACCTAGCCCATGATGCAAGATTATGCTTTTGTCAGGGCTTTTTTCTTGATTTCAACTTTAGTATATGAGGAATAATTGAACTGATTTGAACAAGAGAGAAACTTATCTAAAATCCTTCCTGATTTTGGTTGAGGTATAAGATTTTGGTGTAGGCTGAAGAAAAGGTGGTCAGAAAAATGAATTACGCATGTAAGCATCATGATGATTGAAAGAGGAACGATGCTCATTAGAGCAGAGATCTGGATTCTGATTGCTCGAGGGGAAAAGAAAAGGAGAGAAATTAATGTTCTCCTTTTTTCCTCGTCACTTAGATCTCTAGATGCCTTAGGTTTGAGCATCAGTACTCTAGTTTTATTCATCATAATAATAATTGAAAGAGGAACCATGCTGATCAGAGCCGAGATCTTTAGGCCTTGGATTTTGATTGAATGAGGGGGAGTGAAAGAGAAGGAACTTTCTCCTTTCTCCTCCCCCAGGCCACCTGGCCACGTGATCGCCTAGGCCTAGAGACCAGATGTCTGAGTATCACTACTCTCAAAAGAGAATTACCACAATGATTGCTAGACTCAATCAAGTTCTAGAAGTCCTTCGAGTGTGACTAAACCCTTAGCACTATGCAATATATGGATGCCACGTAGTGGCTTCCTCTCAATGTTAGATTAGAGACTTCAACTAGACAGCATATGTCCTCCGTGGTTGTTCAACCGATTAACCTGGGTTGGTTAGAGCACAACCTCTTCACGAGTCATCGGTTCGAACCCCCACAATATGGATATTTATTCTCCCTCCAACGTGGCCCCGGCCAGGCCCCGGCGTTGCTCCCCGAAAGTTACTGGTAAATTCCGTCGGCAATTGAGTTAATTAGAATTAAAAAAAAAAAAAAAGCTAGACGTAGACATACATATACTTTCTTGACAAGTTCTCCTTAAAGAGCATCTTGCAAACATTTCGTCAGTTGAAAAAGTTTGGTCAGATGAAATTTAACTGTCAGCTGACTAGTGTTGCAAAAATGTTGCAAACATTTGGTCAGATGAAATTGTCAGCAACAAGCCAAGGAATTAGTTGTTAGTACATGAGCTCCCTTTCTGGTTGCAGACTAATAGCTCATGTCATTAGATCTAATTTAATTAGTTCCTAATATTCTTGAAGACTTATCCATGGGATGGGCCAGCCCTATAATGGAATTATTTTGAATGAGATTTGTCTGTGCCTTACAATTATAGGATTGTTAGGGAGAAATAATATGTGAGGAATCCTATGCATCTTTCTGAAAAAGAGAAATTGTTAGGGATGGAAAACATGGGCATTCTATCATTATCTATCTGTAAAGTTCTTCAATTATTCTTTTGTTTTAATTTGACAATAAAGTTACTCATAGAATATAAAATATTTGGACAAGTTATTCATCAATCGAATAATTTTGTATAAAAGTATGTATGGATAATTGAGGCTGAATTATGTATGTCATTGCTGACACGGCAATAGCTTCCACCATAAACACATGGTCTTATTCATTGAAATTTCCTCTTTTTGTTCATTTGTAGATTTTCCACTCAATACTATCCGCATCATCTCACTATTTTATTTCATTTTTCATAATATTCAAATATTCTTGTTTCTATCATAACCATAATTATATGTCCCCTTTAATATACAGTTTTAGGTAAATATGTCATCTTTTTTTTTTAGGGTAATGAGGGGCCTTAACCCCGGAAATATATTATTATATTAATAAATGAGACAATACAAGGAGGGGATGGCAAAATCGCCAAAGTAAACAACAACTCCAACCAAATGGATGCCTTGACAATACAATCCCAATGAAACTTCCCGATCGCACACAGCCCACCACCGTCGCTGAACCTCGGCAACAATCTCCTCTCTGAATCCAATCCTTCGCCACTCAGTGAACATCCACCTCTGTGAGCTCTTGGTCTCCCCAACAATGCACTTACAAGGGAGTCTCCCAATTCTTTAGCAAGACTCCAACAATGCACTTATGACGAATCTCCTCTCGTCTCAATGCCAGGACTCCAGCCTTGTGCACCACCAAGACCTGCAACATGAGAACTTCACAAGTGTAGCAAGACCCAAGTGAAACAAGACCCTTTTCAATCATTTGAAGATTGTAACACCCGCTCTCGGAATACGTACTTAGTTGTGTATTCTGATTTTTCGATGGTTTTTTTCAATTTTCTTCCCGTAATTGTTTTTATTTTAAGAATATTTATGTGATCATTTTGCATTGGGTCGGATTCATAGACTCGGACTCAACCCTAATCTGAATTGGGGCCCCGATTCTAGGGTATTCCTTGATTTGGTCTTTCTGATTGTCAGATTTGAACGATTTCAGTTTCAAACTTCATTTTTCATGTTTTTCTGAAATTTTTCCGAATAATTTAAAATCTTCAAGATCGGTGTCGACCGTATTACTGGTCGATTTCAGGATTTTTAATTTACAATTTAAGTTTAATTTTTAGATTTCACTTTCACAATGCTTCTTAGAATCATATTTTTTTACTTTAATATATTTTCTGAGATTTTTCTGAATTTATCAAACTTCGATCGGCTTTGATGTCGACCGGTATCGCTGGTCGATTTCAGGATTTTTAATTTAGAAACGGAGATGAATTTATAAAATTTACTTTCACATTATCTCTTAAAAAAAAATATTTTCTATCTTAATGTATTTTTGGTGAATTTTCTGAATGTATCAGAATTCGGTCGGATTTGGAGTCGGCCAGTATCGCTGGTAGATTTCAAGATTTTTATTTTGAAAAAGAGATTTTATTTCTGAAATTGATTTCTTATTATTCCTCAGGATGATATTTCTACCTATGGGTATTTTAGGAGATTTGTTTGGAACAGTCGATATTTTCTGATATTATTATTTTACGGAATATTTTCATTTCTTTCTTTCTTTCTTTCTTTTTTCTTTTCTTTCCCCCCATCACTTCACCTGCCGAACCACCCCTTATGTAATCCCCCATTACCCTCACTCACTTCACTCTTTCTTTTTCCTTTTCTTTTCCTTCCCTTTTTCTTTTTCTTTCTCTTCCCTTCTCTTCTTTTTCCTCCTTCTCCTTTCTTTTCCTTTCTCCTTCTTTTCTTCTTCCCATGGAATCCGACGACAGCTGTCTTATCTCCTCCCTCTCGCTCTCTCAAAATACTCTCTCCCCCCACAATCTCCCCCCCTCTCTCTTTCTAAATTCTCACTCACGCTTTCTTTCTCTCTCCCCTTCCCCCTCCAATTTCATCTCTCCTTCTCTCAATCTCCCATCTCTCCCTCTTCTACAAAGAGCCGACCACCATGGCGTCGGTGATGACTCGACCAAGATCCGATCATCTCCTTCCCCAACTTTTTCCCTCTACTCCATCTCCAACCCCAACAACTTCACCACACCATCATCTTCTTTTCCAATTAACCACCCCCAAATCCCAACATGCCTCTACCTCCTCCTTCCTCCTTGGGGTGGTCGGTGGCCACCCCTGGCCTACGCTGGCCATGGCGGTCGGCGCCCCCTGGCCGTGCAAACACAGTCAGGCCGTGAGCAGAGAGGGGGCAGTAGCCCCTTCCACTGTCTCCCTCTCTCCCTCATCTCTCTCTACTGTCTCTCTTCCCCTCTGTTTCTCTCTCTCTCTCTTTTCATTCTCTTTCTAGCTCTCTCTTTCTCTCTAGATATTTCTCTCTAGCTCTCTCTTTCTCTCTAGATAATTCTCTCTAGCTCTCTCTTTCTCTCTAGATCTTTCTCTCTGTAGGCCTCTTTCTCTCTCTCCTCTCTCTTATTCTCTTTCTCTCTCTAAAAATATTTATATAATTTTAATATATTATGGCGCTTGCATGTGTTTTGAGACTCTGAAACTTCGCGGATTTTCTAAAGATTTAGGTAAGTATCCTCGCCTTATTTTGGGTTTCCCGCTTCATCGGGTCGACTTATATTTTGTCCTGTATTTGTATTCGTATTTTGTATTGGGTTGTACCCTTGTATTTGTATGTGGCCGAGTGCCCAAGATTGTACATGTACTATACCTGTGATGAATGCTTGTACTAGTGTAGTTTATGTTGGCCCAGAGGCCTTCCACTCTAGTTTTGATGATGATTAACTCATGTAGTCATAGTTTACTAATAATGTTGTGATATTTAGTTTCAGATATTTAACCAAGATATTAGTAGGTGATTAGCTTCAACAAAGGTGTTTTGGAGCTTTCACATGGTCATTCAAGAGCTCGAGCGTCAAGTTCATATCAAGCACTCGGTTGGAATCAAGCTCGTTGGATCACGTTTGGATCGAGTCAACTTGGAGACGGCGTTTTACAAGAAGGCTTCGGTTTGTTTAGTTAAGATTTAGTTTAGATCTATTGTTAAAGATTAGACAGTGTGATATGCTCAAGTTCACAACACACACACTTGTTTCAAGTTTCATGTTTGTTGGTTTTTGATTTTCGGTTTTAACCGATCTTGGTTTTCTAAATAGTATTATATCAAAACAAGTTTACATAGTTTAATGTATATTAGATTTGATCTATATACATGTATACTTCATATTCTTAGAAAAACTTATTTTGATACATTATTCATGTGTTTGGAGTTTTGTATTTAGACAAAACCTATTTTTGGATTTAATGTCAAAAACATTGATATATAACTCTTTCATGTATATTGGATTCTATCCATATACCATATGCTTCAAAGTTATTTAAATATCATATTTTTGTATTTACATGTGTTTTGAAAAAATCGGATTTCCATTTCAAAAATACAAGTTTTGGAAAATACAGAATTTGGTTTAAGGCAAATTTTCCAAGTCACAAAAATGGTTCAAAATGTTTGTAACATGATTTGATTTTTACTCAAACATGCTTGTATTTCAAAGATAATACAAGAACTGATTTTTGTGAAATTTATTTGATTTTATGGGATTTAATTGAAGTTAAAAAGACCAGTTTTTAAATCCTGAAAAAATACCTGCCAGGCTCTGGCGGTCGATCGGGACGGTCGACCGGACCAGTAGTCGGTCGACCGAACCGGTCGACTGATGTGCACGAGACATGCACAAAGGCCAAGTTGGCTTGGCCGGTCGACCGCACAAGTCACCCTACTCTCGGTGGGGGCGATCGACCGTAAGTTTTGCCCCGGTCGACCGGGCGGTCGACCGGCCAGAGAGAAATTGCTCTCTGGAACTGGCACATTCGACCAGGCTGTCGACCAGAGGGCTCAACGGTCGATTTTTTTAACCGTTGGCTGGTCGACCGGCCGGTCGACCAGAAGGGCATTCTGGCCCTTTCAGCTGCCAACAGGAAGATTTTTAAAGGGACTATAAATACCCCCATTTAAGTTGGTTTTTAAAAAGAATTTGAAGAGCAAAATTTCTCTCATTTACAAGTGTTTTAATACAAGTTTTCAAAAGAGTTTTTAATCTAAAAGATTTATCTTTTATTTATTTTAAAGAGTTGAAAAAATCAAGAAAAGGAGAAGTCTTTGGGATTGGTTTTGATCTTCACTTTATATTCATTCCAAAAGTTTTCCCAAGAGTTTTTCTTTGAGTTTTTGATTTCTTAACTCTTTATTTCTCACACTTGAGCTTGTCATTCTATCCTATCTATAGGATCTTTGTTTAGTGAGAAAAGATTGGGTTTGTGGTCTTTGTGATCACCTTGAGTTGTAAACCTCTTTTCCTTGTTGTTGAATCCCTCTTGTGTAGAGGTGAGTGTGGAGGTTGGTTTGGAATCCCTCTAAGTGTAGAGGAGATTGTGGTTGTTAGCTAAGTGCCTATCCCTCTATTGTAAGGTTGATATTGTGGTGGCTTTGTGCCTAGCCTCTAAGTGTAGAGGCTGTATTTGTTGGAGAGAGGAGTTGTGTACTCCCAATTGTATTTGCCCCAAATCCTCAGTGGAGGTTCCCTGTGTGGGAAGTCCTGTATGGATGAGTTTGTTGAAATTCTTCTGTGTGAAGGCGGGGACGTAGAGCTGTGTGCTCGAACCTCGAAACATATCTTGGTGTTTGCGATTGATCCACTTTCTCTTACTCTCTCTCTCTCTTATATTGTATCTTGTATTGATTCATATTATCATATCACTCTTATATGCTTGGTTGTGTTTGTTTGTGTGCCTCACTTGTGTTTAACCAGGAGAGCTTCATATAGCACCTCAATTCTTATTCAGAGGAATCAAGAGGAGTTAGTCCAGAGCCCTTCACCGGGAATTCGGCTACACTCGTTGGTTGCACTATATGTGTTGCATTAAAGTTTTTAATTCTGCATTATTATTCGTAGATTAGCCGTACACCTATTCACCCTCTCTCTAGGTGTACTTTCAATTGGTATCAGAGCCTATGCTCCTGATATTAGGTTTAACCACTTAGGAGTATGATTTTGGTTTTGCTAATCTATAGTTGCATTTGTACACATATAGTTTGCACTCATGGATATCCCTCCCATGTTTGATATCTCTAAAATTGATATATAGAAGGTTATGATGAGTTACCATTAAAAGCCATAAGTTATAAAGTTTATCTTGCCATTACCAAGGAATCCTACCTTAGTAATAGCTTGCATATAGAGGCCAATGCACTAGCCCGAAAGGCACTTAGAGCATCTCTTAGTAAAGAAATTTAAATATGATTTCTCATTGTGATTTCGCCTTTGTAGTGTAGAACATTTTGACATCTCCCGAGCTACAAACGCAAATCAATAAGAAAGGGAAATCTAGCGGAGAAGAATCCAAACATTGATTAGTATCTAATTTTGCATAATTTATACCACATCTTCACATTTATTTCATATTAAATTCTGCCAATAATCCTTTGCTTGCTTGATTCTAGGTCCATGGTGTGCAATTAAGAAGAAGACCCAAATCACCATTTAATTGGTGATTAAAAGCCTATTAAAGATAGCCATTGACCTAGAGAGCTAATTCTGTAAACATCAGAGCCTGCAAAGACAGAACGGGGCACAGAACCTGACAGGGAATAGACGGGACCGCGCACTGCTCGAAGCGCCGCGCGTGCGGCCCCAGTCTGGCCGCGGAAACGCGGCCTGGGCCGCGTTTCAGCGGCCATACGGTCGCGGCGCGCGCGCCGCTTCGGGCCAGGGTTTGTTCCCTGGCCCCCTCTTCCCTGGTGGCTATAAATACCCCCATGGGGTTTCAGAGCAAGGATATGCAGAGTTAGGAGTAGTTTTTCATTCCATTTTGTAGTTTAGTTTAGGTTAGGTTAGTTCTTCTTCTTCCCCATTGTATTTTCCATTTTGTTTTAGATCTTGTATTAGGAGAAAGAGTGATACATGAGTGGAATGCAAGAGTACTTGTAATAGAAGGTGACAAGCTGTGAAAGGTACTCTCTTTACCTCTCTTTGTTTTCTATCTAACTTCTTTTACATGCATAGCTAATCTTTTCTCTCATGGCAACTAACTACTAACCACCAACTAGTCTAACTTCTTATGTGATAATCCACATGAATCTAATAGCCTCGATTTGGCTTTGCTCTTGCAAGAGCCATTGATGGCTCATGATGATGGATCTAACTCTAACTTCCTAACCACTAACAAGCTAACATTACTTTATTTCATGCTTGCTCTTATTGGTTTTTGATGATGTAAGTGTAGCTTGCACTTGTTTTGTTGAGTTGGGATGTGAAGAGTTACATATGGGTTATACTTTGTAAAGCTCTTGAACCAAGGACTAGTGATAGCCAATGATACATGTAAGGCAACTATCACTAAGAGGTTAGCGTGTTGGTGGAGTCATTAGTAGTTAGTAGCCGTGAGTTTTCTTTATTTTTCACTTTATTTTAGAAATATCAAAAATCACAAAAACCATTCTTTTCCATGTTTCCCACTTCTTCATATTTCACCGTACCTCTCTTTTCATTCTTTACTTTCTTTTCTTTTCATTCTTTAAAACTTTGAAGAATCTTTAACAAACACGTGAATCAACCGGTAAAGCTTCTATCGCCTCCCGTCCTTGTGAATTCGACTCGTTTTAGCCTCTATGCTATAACGGAAGTATCGAGGAAGCCAAAGCACACACTTTAAATATCAATTTCAAACCATACACTTTTTGTGCGTGGTTTTCCTCGATCAAACATCATTGCTTCATGGTCCAAGGGAATGACTCCCTTGAGGTATATTCGGAATCTCAACTAGATGATTGTGCTAGTTCTTCTTGTGATGAATATATTGATGCCGATGCATTAAATGAAGAACTTTCCATTGTTTGTGAAAAATTATCAGAAAAATATAAAGCTTTGAAAAAGAAGAGTTTTGGACTTAACAAAAAATATGAAAACTTGTGTTCAAAACTTGATTTGGTTTTGCAAGAAAGAGATGAGATTTCTAATGAAAGGAATTTATTGAAATCTAAGCTTGATCTTGCCCTAAATGAAAACAAGATTTTAAAAAGTAAAAATGATTGTGAAAATGTTTTAAAGAAAAATGAGGCTTTATCTTCAAAACTTGATTTTGTTGTAAAAGAAAATGTTTCTTTGAAAAACAAAATTGATTTGATTTCAAAAGATTTAGAAGTTTTCCTAAATTAAAATAAATCTTTGAAAAATAATTTAGATTCACATGTTTGTCATGCTAGTATAGCTTCACCACTTAGTGTATCTATTGCTTGCACCTCCTCTTCTATAATTGAATATGATATATCTATACTTAAAAGAGTGTTGATTGTTTGGGCTCCACTTTAAGCCATTGTGCTTTGAACTACTTATGTTTGGAATCTATGTTTCGAAAGAAACAAGTTCCTCCTATGCATGCACACAAATCACGGCATACACATGCTTCCCACGTTCACACCCATCACACTTTGTATTCTCATGTGTACACTTGTACACATTGTGGACGTAAGGGCCACCTTGCTAAATTTTACTTTGATAAGATATATGATTCAAATTTAGCAAATAAGTTTGTTTGGGTTAGGAAAGGAGCTAACCCCTATGGACCCAAAAGAGCATGGGTACCAAAGACCACTCCTATTTTATTTGATGTAAGTGTGGGCTCTCATTTAACGTGAGAGTGATGGTGCCTTGAGGTGTATGCGTTCCGAGCTTAAAGAGGACTATTTAGATGCATCACTTTCAAGGGGAGTTTGGTGGGAAGACCACCTTGGTTTGGAAACATAGAGATGTAATCTCATGGTTTTGGTAACAATCTCTAAACTCTCATTATGATTACATGCTTTCATATTATTCTTTTTTAGCATGTTTTGATGTTTCATGATTAGTATGTTAAATGTCATGATTATTAGACTTGTGATATGCATGGTTAGTATTTGAGATCACCATGTTTAATATGGACTTATACTTTTGTGATTCTCACATTTGTTTTAGCTATTGTGTATATCATAGATCTAATACATGTTCATTCACATAATGATCATATATATGTTTATAAGTTTTATTTTGATTTCTATGTTTCATGTTTTGATTACATGTCTAGATGTTAGTTTTCATTAAAACTTAGGTATATACTTGTACAACTAGTGAACCACAAATAGATTATTATGTGTTTATGCTTAAACGCTCATTTGTACCCATTAGATGTACTAGTATAGTCTAGTTTTGATGATTTATGCATTTTGACTTGTATTCTCATTTGTACATGTTTTTCATGTTTATGTTTAAACTTCATGTATATGTCTATTTTGTCCAAACTAATAGTTATACATATACATTTTTGAGCCACTTGCCTTCATGCATATACTTTTGTGGACTCGTTCATTTTTGGATATGTATGTATATTCTAGTTTGTACAAAACATACATATGCCTTGAAGATTAAATTAGTTTTGATGATTTTCATGTTTTTTAAGGAATTTCTTATTGAGCCAAATTGCCTATTTCCATGACGATGTCTTTCCAAAACTTGCACACTCATATTACTTGATGTTTT
This sequence comes from Agave tequilana, assembly GCA_038442645.1. NCBI lineage: Eukaryota > Viridiplantae > Streptophyta > Magnoliopsida > Asparagales > Asparagaceae > Agave > Agave tequilana. The sequence continues at coordinate 21,543 of JAVJIF010030784.1, read as the reverse complement.
TCTCATGATTTTGTTTTCATGAGTATTATATGTGCTATATAGATTTTAAGTGACATTGTTTAGTGATTTTCATGTTTCATGAAATATATTTTTATTTTATTCCTTACTTGATGGATTTCGTACTAGTTTACAATTTTATCTTATAACTAGTTCGTATTCTTCATATGGTAGAGTTTTCAAACGTGTTATATTCAAACTTTTTTTGAAAACCCCTACCCTTCTAAGGGCGGCTGGTTGGGCAACCATGCCTTGTATGCTCATTATTAAAAATCATTTTAAACATGTGCATGAAATGGGTGGTAGGAAGTATGAGCTATACACTTGATCTTATTGTGTTTTCAATTGATATCATTGTATCTTCTCAATTGGTATCACTATTGACATTCTTTTTGTATACTCATATATGTTTTATATATATATGCTTACACTTCAAATAGTATCAATTTCGATGGTATTTAATTTCCCATACATATATATTTACTTTTATTTGTGCTTACTATATCTCTATATCTTTGAGCACAAATTTGGTTAAGCTAAGCTGATTTCTTAAATGACTATTATATTTCAATTGATTATGTTTCAATTGATATCTTATACAAGCTTATGCATCATTTTGTTTGGTATTTCATAAAGGGGAGAAAAATTCATATTTCACCTTTTAATTGGTTTTGTTTACCTTGGTATTTTACTCTCACACTTTATGATGAAAAATGATTGAAAAATGATATTGATTTTTTTAGTATCATACGCTCCTAATAAAATTATTTTCAATGGTATATGTTTTATTTTCAAATTAGTATCAAACAATTAAATTGATATTATTCTCTATTTGGTATCTCTATTGTAAAATAAGTTTATTGTTTAACCAAAAAGATTGGTTTATGTTTTTCAAATTGGTATCAAAAGTGTAAAATATTTTCAATTGGTACTAATTTTACAATTGGTATCAAAATTACCTATAGTTTACATCTTTCAATTGATATCAAATTTTTTTGGTTGATTTCTTCAAAATATTTTGTTTACTTTCAATTGGTATAATATATGCATGTTTATTTAAAGTTATATTAAAAATATTTATTTATGTACTTTCAATTGGTATGTTTTATTTTTTTTCAATTGGTATCATGATGCACTAAATGATATAATTTTTTTTCAAATGGTATCATAATGTTTTGATTTGGTTTCACCACTTGTTGATTTTTTTTTTTCGGACAAAATGGGGGAGAATATTGTTTTATTGTTTACTTTAACCCTTTGTTGATGATTGACAAAAAGGGGAGAAGTATTTGAGTATATATGCAATGTTTATTTGTAAGTTTATATCAAAGTTTGTTTCAAATTGGTATCAAGAGAGTTTGTTTTATGTTTTGTTGATATTGGTATCAAGAGCATGGATATTAGTATCAAGAACATGTTTTGTTATTTTATTTTATTGGTATCAAGAACTTTTATTAAAATTTTTATTGTTGGTATCAAGAGCTTTTATTGATTATCTTTCAATTGGTATCAAGAGCCTTTATTGCTTTTATTTGTAAGCTTTCAATTGAAATTTTTATTAGTATCAAGAGCAATTATTTAAGAACATATTTATTTTAAGTTTATATTTCAATTGGTATTTAAGAACATGTTTATTTTAAAAAGGGGAAAAGTAATTTATTTTAAAATTTTGGTATCAAGAGCATGTTTCTTTCATTATTTTATGCATGTTTATGCATATTCATGTTTAACATTCATTGCATATATTTATTGTTTATTGCTATGCATGAGTTAAGGGGGAGCTTCTTTGAAGCTTAACTTTAATCCATGCATATATAACTCTATGAGTTTTGTCATCATCAAAAAGGGGGAGATTGTTAGCCCAGAGGCTTCCACTCTAGTTTTGATGATGATTAACTCATGTAGTTATAGTTTACTAATAATCTTGTGATATTTAGTTTTAGATATTTAACCAAGATATTAGTAGGTGATTAGCTTCAACATAGGTGTTTTGGAGCTTTCACATGGTGATTCAAGAGCTCAAGCGTCAAGTTCAAATCTAGCACTCGGTTGGAGTCAAGCTCATTGGATCGCGTTTGGATCGAGTCAACTTGGAGACGGCGTTCTACAAGAAGACTTCAGTTTGTTTAGTTAAGATTTAATTTAGATCCATTGTTAAAGATTAGATAGTGTGATATGCTCAAGTTCACAACCACACACTTGTTTCAATTTTCATGTTTGTTGGTTTTTAGTTTTCGGTTTTAACCGATCTTGGTTTTCATGAATAGTATTATATCAAAACAAGTTTACATAGTTTAATATATATTAGATTTGATCTATATAATGTATGCTTCATATTCTTAGAAAAACTTATTTTGATACACTATTCATGTGCTTGGAGTTTGTAGACAAAACCTATTTTTGGATTTAATGTCAAAAATATTGATATATAACTCTTTCATGTATATTGGATTCTATCCATATACCATATGCTTCAAAATTGTTTAAATATCATGTTTTTGTATTTACATGTGTTTTGGAAAAAATCGGATTTCCATTTCAAAAATACAAGTTTTGGAAAATACAGATTTGGTTTAAGGCAAATTTTTCAAGTCACAAAAATAGTTCAAAATGTTTGTAAAATGATTTGATTTTTACTCAAACATGTTTGTATTTCAAAGATAAAACAAGAACTGATTTTATGGGATTTAATTGAAGTTAAAAGACCAGTTTTTAAATCCTGAAAAAATACCTGCCAGGCTCTGGCGGTCGACCGGGACGGTCGACCGGACCAGTAGTCGGTCGACCGGACCGGTCGACCGATGTGCACGAGACGTGCACAAAGGCCAAGTTGGCTTGGCCGGTCGACCGTGCGGTCGACCGACTGAAGTCACCCTACTCTCAGGTGGGGGCGGTCGATCGGGCGGTCGACCGTGAGCTTTGGCGGTCGACCGGGCGGTCGCTGACCAGAGAGAAATTGCTCTTTGGATCTGGCACGGTCGATCGGGCGGTCGACCGGAGGGCTCAACGGTCGATTTTTTGACCGTTGGCGGTCGACCGGAAGGACATTCTGACCTTTTTCAGTTGCCAACGGGCAGATTTTTTAAAGGGCTATAAATACCCCCATTTAAGTTGGTTTTTAAAAAGAATTTGAAGAGTAAAATTTCTCCCATTTACAAGTATTTAATACAAGTTTTCAAAAGAGTTTTTAAGCTAAAAGATTTATCTTTTATTTGTTTTAAAGGGTTGAAAAAATCAAGAAAAGGAGAAGTCTTTGGGATTGGTTTTGATCTTCACTTTATATTCATTCTAGAAGTTTTTCCAAGAGTTTTTCTTTGAGTTTTTGATTTCCAAACTCTTTATTTCTCACACTTGAGCTTGTCATTCTATCCTATCTATAGGATCTTTGTTTAGTGAGAAAAGATTGGGTTTGTGGTCTTTGTGATCACCTTGAGTTGTAAACCTCTTTTCCTTGTTGTTGAATCCCTCTTGTGTAGAGGTGAGTGTGGAGGTGGTTTGGAATCCCTCTAAGTATAGAAAAGATTATGGTTGTTGGCTAAGTGCCTATCCCTTTATTGTGAGGTTGATATTGTGGTGGCTTTGTGCCTAGCCTCTAAGTGTAGAGGCTGTATTTGTTGGAGAGAGGAGTTGTGTACTCCCAATTGTATTTGTCCCAAATCCTCAGTGGAGGTTCCCTGTGTGGGAAATCCTGTGTGGACGAGTTAGTAGAAATCCTTCTGTGTGAAGGTGAGGACGTAGAGTGTGCTCGAACCTCGAAACATATCTTGGTGTTTGCGATTGATCCACTTTTCTTACTCTCTCTCTTATATTGTGCCTTACATTGATTCCTATTGTCATATCACTCTTATATGCTTGGTTTGTGTTTGTTTGTGTATCTCACTTGTGTTTAACCACGAGAGCTTCATATAGCACCTCAACTTTTATTCAGAGGAATTAAGAGGAGTTAGTCCAGAGCCCTTCACCGGGAATTCGGTTACACTCGTTGGTTACACTAAGTGTGTTGCATTAAAGTTTTTAATTCTGCATTATTGTTCATAGATTAGCCGTACACCTATTCACCCCCCCCTCTAGGTGTACTTTCAGTTTAATTTCTGTACATGTACCATGCCTGCGATGTTACTCACTACTGCCTTATTATGTGCGTGTGATTAACACTAACACTTCTGTATGTACTATACCCAGCCTCTGAGCTGCGCTCAGCTTCCGGGCTTTCTATACCCAATCTTTGGGTTACGTTTAGCCTTCAGGCTTCACTACTATTTGACACGGAAAAGGGTGGCTGGTGTAACGTTTCCTTGAATCAGATGAAAAAATTACAGCCGGCTTAATCTTCCGGTTACAAGGGAGGGGGAATATTGAATCTTGAATTCCCCCTTTGTTTAGTGCTGGGTTCTTCGGGTGGCGGTGGAGAGTGAATCTTATTCTCCGTTGACCGGATGACTGTTTGGACCGTCGGGGATCTTCTCTTCGGTCGGTAGAGGGAGTAACTCAGCTCCGTCTACCAAAACTCTAGAAGAGGAGGTAGGCGAAGAGCGGCTAGTACTCAGTAAGCTCGCTGAAGGGTTTTCTCTCTCTCTGTCGATGATCTCTCCTTTTTTTTCTCGGAATCTCTCTTTTGCCCGATAATCGTCCTCGTCCTCCTCCTTCAATAGTGACGGGACTATTTATAGGGTTTTTAGGGGGTGATCGTGCCCCCTAAAAGTGCTCCACGATGAGGGCCAACTTCCCCGCTACATGGGCGGTGGATGGCGCCATAATCGGGGTGGTTACAACCAAGGTGGGGGCACCTTGTTGCTGAGACGCGGGCGTTGAGCCAACGCGCCTTGATGCTGAGACGCGGGCTTCGGGCCGACGCGCCTTGATGCTGAGACGCGGGCTTCGGCCGACGCGCCTTGATGCTGAGACGCGGGCGTTGAGCCAACGCGCCTTGATGCTGAGACGCGGGCGTTGAGCCAACGCGCCTTGATGCTGAGACGCGGGCGTTGAGCCAACGCGCCTTGATGCTGAGACGCGGGCTATCTCTCGCGTCTTGATTGTCACATTTAGCCTTGCGCCTGGATCTTGGATCTCTGTGTTTTGGTGGCTTGTCTTGGTGATTTTTAGACAGCCTACAGAACCCCCTCCAAAGTTTTCGACATTCCGCAGTTAACTGGGACGGATTTCGAAATACTTTGGACTCTAGCTGAGTTCGCCTTCATGACTAGACTGTTGATGCTCCGGGTTTAATCTTATCTGGAGTTGGTCTTCGTGAGTATACTGTTGAACTCTTTGAAGCCCCCAGAGTTGATCATGTTGAGTGTTTAGATGCACAGTCTAAACCTTCCGATTGCTTTTAGTCTGTCACTGGCGCGCTTTAAGCCAGGAGTGGTTGGTCGTCTGCTTGCGTCAGTGTACTGTTGAACTGATTTTGCAGAAGCAGGAAGCCAAACGCAGGTTCTTTTTCAAAAAGCAGAGATGGTACTGCTGTAAAGGCGCGATTTCTGTAACGTGCGTCCTTTGGCAATGGAGACGTGACTGATCTTCAGAAGGCAGACGCGATATTTGGCCAGACTGGAAGGACGCGAATTTCTCAGAGAGACGCGACCTTCCAAATGCATTCATGGAGAGGCTGACGTGGCATGTCCATCGAGGAGGTGCGTTCTTTGGGCGCGAATTCTGTGCCATGTCATGATTACGCCGCCAGCTGGCCTAGGGAACCGGCGAAATTTCGCCTTTTGGCGCGCGGATTTCCTGGTTCATTAAATGAACTGCTCCACGTGTCGACTGCTGACTCGTGGCGGGGTTGCGACGCATGATCTTCTCCGTTCAGAAACGATTTGGTTACACGCGTCAAGCGGCGACTCGCTGCAGCGTCTACCGGGCCACACGCCGCGTATCTTCGCGAATCCCTGTGCCTATAAAAGGTAACAGTTGGAGAGATGCATCTTCTTCTCCGAACGCGCTTACTAAGAGATTTAAGAGAGTTCTTCTTCTCCATTACTGCTCATCTTCTTCATTGACCTCTGATCACCAATGGCACCCAAGGCCAAGCCGACCGCGTCGTCCTCTAAGGCGACCATTGCCGAGGCCCAGAGGGGCAGCTCCTCCTCTGCACAGGACGTCGTTCTCCCAGGTCTCCAAGGTAAAGGCCTCTTAGGCGGAAGTTTCGCCATTAAAGAAAGTCCAAAGAACTTTTAAGAACCCTTAACACGTGAATTTCAAATCGTGTTTGATTCCCAGACGCAGTCTTTGGGATGATAACCGAGGCGCGGGTTTGGACCCTCGCGCCTTGAGTCCTGCGCTTCAGATTCTTCACTTAGAATATTTTCTATTTGTGAAGGGTTTCAGACGCGAACTTAGTTTACAGAACGCGGATTTGATCCTTGAGTTCTGTTTCATCAGCTGCTGATTTTGATGAATCTGACACCCGAGTCCAAGTACTTCGACATTTGGGGATGTGAAAGGAAGGGAGTTACCCTCCTTAACTTCTGGCGATTATGGTAGTGGAAAGGTTAAGGTGGATAACTCCTTCTTTTCGCACCCCAGAAGTGACATCAAGGAGAATGTTGTGGAGACGCCGATCCCATAGGTCTGGACGCGGATTTGATAATTCCTGCGTCTAGTGCCTCTTCTGCGTGGATGCGCAGGTCTGGACGCGGATTTAATAATTCCTGCGTCCAGTGTCTCTTCTGCGTGGATGCGCAGGTCTGGACGCGGATTTGATAATTCCTGCGTCCAGTGTCTCTTCTGCGTTCGGATTATGAACACTTAGCATTTTTTTTTCTATGCTTTTGATAGAGTATCTAACTAAGTGTCCTTTTCTTTTTGCAGCGCCACGCCCTGCTACTTCACTCGCCAAGAAGTGCCACTTTGGTCATGTAGGTGGTGCTGACCGGGATTTGACTTTTGTATTACAAAGGACTGTTCCTGTGACTGCTGACAAGTCACCGGATCGCAGAGAGAGGCTCTCAAATGTTGACATGAGAACTCTTCGGGTGTTTATGACTGATGCAGCATTCGCAACAGATGCTGGCATCAAGCTGGAGAAGCCTGCCTTCTTCTTCGGAGATCGTATCCACGAGGGCGGCCATAGCGTGTATGACGGAACTTACAAATGGCTCCGTCAAATAAAGGGTGGAAGATTCTTTCTTCCAGACATGGAGAGGATGTTCCCGCTGTCCTACTTCCAGCATATGTCTGTCCCTCGGAAGATGGAATGGGACCTTGCTCGATATGTTCCCGAGATCACTCTCGGTGATTTGGGCTCCCACAAAGTATACCGTCATGATAGCCATGACAGGTCAGTTATCGGCCTTTTCCCTGGGTCGCGCAGGACTGAGGTTCCAGCTGGGGAGATACCACAACTTGGCACTACCTTCCTCAACGCCTTCATGGAGGCGGAGGGTGACTACCCGGTTGGGTTCCGTGCGCCGGGGTGGGTCCGTTCCACGGAGAACTATTGGTGGGGCAGAATGGTCGGCTTTGTCCTTACCGAGCTCGGGGGTCTGCTAAAGCGCGTGGGACTGTACTCGGCAGTCAGGGCCGTGCAGTGGGGGATCCCTCAAAGCTCTCAGAACTTCTTCGGGATTCTAGAGCGTTATAATCCTTCGAGGGGGACGTTCTTCACTCCGGTCGGAGAGATGGGCCTTGCTCTGCACGAGCTGCACGAGGTCTCGGGGCTGTCGACAGGGGATATTCCCTATGAGGAATATGTCCCGACCGCTGTGGAGCTTCGCTATGTGAAGGAGGAGTTTCCCTCATATATGAGACCTACTGGGAAGTGCTATGTCACTTCCACATTTGCGGCCAGATAACCAAATGGCGGTCGCAGGGAGTCAAGCAACTGTCTTGGGCCAGTTACTTGTTCAATAATGTCAACACCAAAGACCATCGGATAACCCGATTGGATCCCAGCTCTGACAGGGAGATTGAAGACAGGATCGACCAGGCTCCGAACAGCTTCTACACCACGGAGTCGAACGAGGACGGTTTCGACCCTGACTTGGTTTTTAAAAGCTTTCACCATCAAGCCCGGACTCCTATCTCCGATCGGGCGCTGTTGGCGGGCTTTCTGATGCTGTGGCTGAAGCGCTGTGTGGTGCCCACGCTGCCGCATGAAGTCATTGTTGCTGACGTGGTGTACCCGGCGGTGCTCCTGGCTCATGGGAACCCCATAGCCCTTCTCCCGGCCGTGGCGGCTGGTATTCAGAGCGGGCTGCGGGCGCTCACTAAGAGTTTCTGCGAGCCACCAAAAACTGCAGACTCCGAGGGAAAGCCGTATGTTGACTCAGAGGGGAGTCCGACGGTGAAGCGTCCCAACCCTCGTGTCGAGCTGCCTTACACGTACCTTATTGCTTGGTACGTGATGCATTGCCCTTCTTTGATGACGGCAGCGCGTTGGAGGGAGAGTTCTGTCCCTTTTGTACAGCGGTTGGAGGGTTCAAAATGGCGTGATCCTTATATATATTACGTCCGGAAGTGCCTTTCAGACCCTGCAAACTACCAGCTCAATCGCTGCCTCCTCCAGATCCCTGATGCATCTTTCGGGGATCTACTTGTTGATTCTGTTGGCCCAGATGACTTCACGAGGTTATCCGCGGGGGCCTTCTGTGGTTGCTAAATATCCGGCCCGGATATGTGCTTTTCCGGCAAGGGACGTCATGTACCATTGAGCCGTACATGCCGAGTCGCTTCGCTCGACAGTTCGGCTATGATCAGCTCTATGTCGGGAACCCCAATGCTAGACTTGCCTTCGAAGGGAACCTGTTCGAGGGTGCTCGGGCCTGGTACTATAGTGTGGCTGGAGGGACGGGAGTATCTTTTCGTCTACCTCTCGAGGGGCCCAAGTGCCGTACGAGTTTCAGCTTCTGTACTTGGTACTCCCAAGCCATCCAAACGCCAGACTTTTTTCCGGCGTCTTCATGCATTGAGAGCATCAATGCAAGTCTCGAGGCCAGGACTGATTCTAGTAAACCGACGAAACTCGTAGAACAGTACCTGAAGGCCCAAAAGGAGGTCGGGCGAAGATCGAGGAGGGAGCCCCAGCAGTGAGGGCGGAGCCGCGACCGGCAAGGGCAGAGCCACCAGCGACAAGGGCGGAGCCACCAGCCACGAGGGAGGAGCCGCGGGCAAGGAGGTCTAAGCAGTTGGCGAGCAAGCGTCGTCGACGCTCTGCTTCTATCGCTGAGCCTGCCCCAAAGAAGGCTCGGAGGGACTTAACGGCTGAAGTCTCTCAATCCGGAGACATCTCTGCCGGAGTTGAGGCTCCTCCTGAAGACGTCCCTGTTAGGGTTGAGGAACCGTCGAAAGATGAAGATTTCTCCACCCTAGTCCGTGCTCCTAGGTCGCGCAGCAAGACCGTGGAGGAAGGGGAGCTTGTTGACGAGTCCACCGCCGCCGAAGATGACGAGTCACTGGAGGTCGACATAATGACTGGAGGGGATGTTGAGATTGCAGGCATCTCAGTTCAACCCGAGCCTTCTTCTGCTCATGATGGGAGAGACGAGGCACAGCAGCCGGGGTCTCCTAGCATCTTCATTTCCAGTCTTAGGGCAGTCGACCCTAGTCCTACCACTGGGGTAATTGGAGGTAAGGCTCCTGTTGCGGAGCTTCCTCGCGTTGCGCTGTCGTCTTCTTCGTTATCGGGGAAAGCGCCTTTGAAGACGAGACCGACTATGGCGATGAACCCGCTCTTCCTGATCAGAGCAAATTCTTCCACATCTCGGAGGAGGAAATACATGAGGGTGAGCCATCGACTGCACCATCGCTGGCGATTATCCCTACTGAAGGTATTCTTTCCATCTTCTGTCTAATTTTCTCTTTGAAGAGGATATTCTAACATTCTTCTTTTATGCTGCAGGGCCAACCGAAGATGCTGAGGCTACAACCTCCTCGCGTATCGAGGAGATGGTGAAAGAGTTGACCCAGCCCGAGGGGATTGAGGTCTCGGCTGCTGAGATACCCTTAAAGGGGGCAGCTGTTGAAACTGGGGAGCCTTCCACTCTGCCAGAAGAGGAAGCAACCACTGAGGCTGAGGAGGCTCTCACTCTGCCAGGCGAGGAGGTTACTGCTGAAGCCGAGGAGACTTCCGCTCCGCAGGATTTGACGTCTCCGGACCTCCAACCTGGTAAGGCAGCTCTAATGCTTTAAATGTTTAGCTCTTCTATCATTGTGGCTAACATCGCGATAACTTGCAGAGAGGACTGAGGGGCTCAGGTGGAGAGTCCGATGGTTGGCACCCTTCCAGAAGGCCATACAGCTCAGGTCTTGGTGGAGGTTTCTGAGGAGGTCGTGCTTACTACTCCCTCATTGGTCGTGGAGGCTCCTGCAGAGGTAGTACCTCCGGAAGCGTCAGCGCCGGTCTAGCTCTTGCTGTCTCGACGGCCAGCACGACTCTTGTGCGAGAAGATCCGCCTTATATCCCCTATCCTGTGACAGAAAGGGGTCGGGAAGCTTCCTAGGTGGTGAAGACATGGGGGAACTGGCACGTCAGATGTTGCAGCAATTCTTCGCTTCGATGGGATCATGTATTGATCTCATCTTGCGTGGAAACAGCTCGTTCCAATTTGCCCAGACGCTTCTTAAAAATCTGGCCGTGAACGTCGAATTAACCGGAGGCCCTTCACTTGCCAAGGCGTGTCTACGGGTGGTAGAGCAACTGGGAGACTACTGCAGGAGCTGGAGTCTTTGGAAGATGCTGGCTCTTTTAGTGAGGCCCAGGCCACCCTGACTAGGCTCCTAGCTGCTCAAGAACGAGAGCGACAGGAAGCGGAGGCACAAATCGCTGCAGAGATCCGCAATCTCGAATATTCCCAGGCTGAATGACAGAAACTAGCTGGCGATTCAAGGGAATCCGAGCTTGTCATGCAGAGCACAGAGCAAGTCATCATCAGGGCTCGGGACACCATTGCCAAGGCAGAAGTTGTGCTTGCGCTCAATGAGGAAAAGCTTGCTACCATCAAAAAGCAGCTAGAGGAGCAACAAGCTGCTAGGGCGCGAGCTGAAGAGAGTCTGTCTCTACATTCTTCCAGGGTGGAATCTCTGCGATGCGCAGCTGGCCGCAAGAAATTTCTTATCTGAAGAGGAGCTGCGGGACCGGGCTATTATGGAAGCTGAAAGGACGCGCCAACACGAGATTCACCGCCTTAGGGAACAAATCCGTACCTTGGCGAACCAGGACATTTAGCCTTCTTTCTTTTCCCCCTTTTTGTAAAGAAGAGGACACTCTGTTTAGAGTGTTTGTATCTACTTTTACTGTTTATAATAAAAGTTTGAAAAATTTTGCTCCATCTTCTTTGCTCAGCTGTAGGCGAATCCAACTCCTTGGTAACTGGCACTTAGGTAAGACTAAGTTCTGTTAATGAAACGCGGCCTTGACTCTGAGTCTTCTTAATGAGACGCGACATTGATCCATAAAGTGAGACGCGGTCGTCAGTCCACAGGAACTTAGATTTACTAAGTCCTTTTGATGAGACGCAGCGTCAATCTCAGAGTGATACGCGGTCTTCTTGATGAGACGCAGCATTGATCCATAAAGTGAGACGCGGTCGTCAGTCCATGGAGTGAGACGCAGCGTCAATCACAGAGTGAAATGCGGTCTTCTTGATGAGACGCAGCATTGATCCATAAAGTGAGACGCGATCGTCAGTCCATGGAGTGAGACGCAGCGTCAATCACAGAGTGAAACGCGGCTCTGAATAACGCGAATCTGTCTTGCTAAGAAAGACGCGGATCGATCAGACACGGGATACGCAGCCTCGAGCGACTTTCCCATCTGCGTTCAATGCAGCATGACTTAAAAGATTTTTAGGAGATCTTTGAACGTCAAGTCTTCACTGTCGATTGGGGTTCCGGGTCATCCGTTGCTTCCCAAGACAGTTATCCACGCGTCGGCCTCTTATTGGGTTCAGGCGTTAATGCTCTTGCATGCAGAACCGACGCTGGAGGTTGAAAAACCGGCGCACTTCGACGGTTTCCAAAGCAGCGTTCCACGCGTCCGTTTTTGATTGGGCTTTGACAGTTGTGCGCGACGGTTCCGATTGATGCCCCATTAATGACAGTTATTAGGGACTGCCTATAAATAGAGTGCACTCTCTCCCTCTTCAACAATCCAACTTAGACTGTTTTCATTTGTTTTGCTCCGAGAGAAGTCTCGCCTTGAATTATCTTTCAGAGAACCGTCTTCATGGGTGAAGGTGACCCCGTGGATGAAGATGACCCAGAGCTCTCATGCCTCTGTTTGGTCTCTTCAGAAGGAATCCTCTCTCATGTCATCTTGCGCACCCGCGTTTGGATGCAGAGAGGTCAACTCTGGACAGAGGTTTCTGCTGGTATGTCACCCCGATGATGTCCATAGCCTGTATTTTGGCATAGGCATCTGAATGAAATTCTGGTGCATTCCTATTCTGGAATTTGTGCTGGTGACTTGAACTTTTCTGAACGCGGGCTCTTGACGCTGGCTTTGCTCATGGCTATTGCCTTGGCGCGTTTCAGACCTGAATCTTGCAACTCCTGTTCACCCAACAGAGAGATGGCAATTTTCGGCGTTTGAAGTTTTTCGCGTCTAGTACATTAGACGCGGGTGCAAACTGAGACCGCGTTTGAATCCTGGGCGAGGCACAGTTTTGACTCGCGTCTGTTTCTGCTGACGCGGTGGTTTGACTGTGCAGATCATTTCCGCGTCTGAAGTCTTCAATGACTGCCGCGTCTGTTACTTAGTTTTCTTTTGTTAAAGTATACTAAGTTCCAGATTTTCTGATTCTCTTATTTGTTCTTTGCAGGTTCGCTGGTCTCCTGGAAGAGTGCTTCAACCGGCGAGCTTGCTCAATGTTCGTTTGTAAGAGAGTAAATTATGGTCCTCGTCGTTTGTAAGAGAGTAAATTATATCTCTGACGAGGACCCAAATCTCGCCAAGGTCTCTTCAGATCTCCTGCACCACTCTTGCCTGATGGCAAGAGATGGTCAGGTCAAGTATGACGGCGAGGAGGTTCCGGCGGTTGCGGTGGCGGAGAGGATCCTCTTCCTCTCCCATCCCAGAAGTAACATCAAGGACAATCCATGTCCTTTGGATGGCCTGCGGGGGAAAGATCAACTCTTGAACGAAGGGTTCCAGGCTCTTCTATTGCCACCGGACCTCAAGAACACCATTGCTCCTGGCTTAGTCAGCTAGGGCGCTTTCGAAGTTGGCGTCGTGCATCAAAGTGCAATCGGTTCCAACAGTCGCCACAATTTGGCACTTCTTCAGACATCATGCACTTAGGATCAGAGGCGGCTTCAAGGAGTGAGTACGGCCTCAGAGAGAGAGAGGGACTTCTTTGTACTCCTTAATTGTAACACTCAATCTTATTGTATAAGAGAGCGTTTTGTATCACTTTCATGTGTTTGGATATGAATAAAAGTGACACTTTTCTTTTTGCCTCTTTCTGTTGTCTTGAATGTTTTGTTTTAGAAGCAAAAGAATGATTTTGGTGGACCCGCCACTTTATAAAAGAAAGTGACAGGGGGAATGCGTACTCCCAGAGAAGGTGAACTTTTGTCAAGTGTCTAGGATTGACTTGATTCAAGGTCAGCTGGGGAATTTGATAAACATTGTCAGCGGTGTAATGTTAACCTAACAATGTCTTTAGGTGGACCTGTTATTCTGTTGAAGAGAATAACAAGTGAAACTAGACCCGCGAGGAATCTAGTAAAGCTTTTACCGTTAGAGGTGTGATATTAACTTAACGGGTTGGAGATAGTCTTGTCAGAAGTGTGGTGTTAACTCGACAAGGATGAGTCAGAGTCAGAGGTGTGATATAACTTAACTCAGAATGTCACTGTCATAGGTGTAATGTTTAACTTAACAGTGAGGTAATGCTAGAGGTGTGATGTTGAACTTAGCATTGGTCATCTCGACTTAGACGAGGAAGTCGAGGAACGGTCATGGCCATAGGTGTATTGTTGAACTTAGCGATGACTCGGATGCTAGAAGTGTAGTGTTAACTTGGCATCGTCCATTTCAGCTTCGATACGGAAGTCTGAAGAAAGGTGACTATCAGAGGTGTGATATTAACTTGACAGGCACTCGATGTACTGCTTAGAGGTGTAATGTTAACTTAAACAGTAGTTTGTCAGAGGTGTAATGTTAACTTGACAAGAATTGGCTCGTGATAAGAGCAATTTGAGGACCTGTCATTCTATTGATGAGAATTGACAAGTGGAATTTGAAATGCCAGAGGTATAGTGTTAACTTGGCAAATTTGAGAGTTTGTTACTCTATGCAGAGTTAACAAGCAAAGTTTATACCCGACAAAGAGTATTCATTACCAGAGGTATAGTGTTAACGTAGTAATGATTGCATTTTGTGGTCCTACCATTCTATGGACGAGAATTGGTAAGGGATTTTGGAGGAAAGAGTGGACTCGAGTCCACTTAGGATTTTTAGCAAACCCTCAGCTATCAACGGATTTGACATGCCTTTACCAACTACCGTTTGAGTTGGGCTAGCCATGCTATTCCCCTCAGCATGATGAGTTGTCGAAGACTTATGTTGGGCTTAAAGGCCAACATTTTCCTCTATCCTTAGCCGTCGAGGGCGTCGGATCAAATGGGAACGTGTCCCTTAGGATTTTTAGCAAATCCTCAGCTGTCAACGGATTTGACATGCCTTTACCAACTACCGTTTGAGTTGGGCTAGCCATGCTATTCCCCTCAGCATGGTGAGTTGTCGAGGACTTATGTTGGGCTTAAAGGCCAACATTTTCCTCTATCCTTAGCCGTCGAGGGCGTCGGATGTTTGATCAGAGGTGTACTTTTAACTTGATCGGAAGAAGAGTACTATTAAGGATAGTACTTCTTCAAGAATTTGCCATTGATCGGCATCATGAGTGTATCGCCATTTGAAGTTATGAGGCGATATGATCCATTTGAGTAGACTGACTCTACTACAAATGGTCCTTCCCATTTGGGCTGAAATTTTCCTTTTGTCTTGTTCGTCATGACCATGGGTCTTCGGACAGCTAAGACAAGGTCGCCTTTCTTGAAAGTTCGCGCTTTGACTTTCTTGTTGAAGGCTCTGGTGATACGAGCTTGGTAAAGCTCGATTTGTTGTTGGGCCTGCAAACGCTTGTCGTCTAAGGCTTCCAACTCCTGGAGTCGCTGCTGATGCTTCTCCTCAGTTGTCATTTCCGCTGTCAAGGCGACGCGTAGAGAGGGAATTTGTATTTCCAATGGAAGGACGGCTTCGCATCCGTATACCAAGGAAAATGGCGTGGCTTTAGTTGGGGTTCGCACCGTTGTGCGGTAGGCCCATAAGCATTCACCCAGCTTGTCGTCCCAGTCTCGTTGACTTTTCGAGACGAACTTTTTGAGAAGCTTGCCAATAGTCTTGTTGAAGGCTTCTGCAAGACCGTTAGCAGCAGAATAGTATGCCGTTGAGGACACACTCTGGATTCTGAACTTCGCGCAGAATCTCTGGAAAGCCTGGCTGATGAACTGGGGTCCATTGTCATGGATGATACGCCGAGGCACACCGAAGCGGTAAATAACGTGATGTTTCACGAACTTGATCACGTTAGAAGATTTCACCTCTTTCAAAGGGATAGCTTCGGCCCACTTAGAGAAGTAATCGGTTATCACTAGAATGAACCGATGTCCTTTCGATGATGGTGGGCTGATAGGGCCAACCACGTCCATCCCCCACATTTCAAACGGCCAAGTAGAGGTCGTTGAGTGGAGGTACCCTGGTGCTTGATGGATGAAATCGCCGTGTATTTGGCAGGCGTAACATCTCTTAGCATAAGTGACAGCATCGGCAATCATCTTGGGCCAATAGTAACCCATCCTTTGGAGTCGATGTGCCAATTTCGGGCCAGGTTGATGAGCTCCACAAGTACCATCGTGGGCTTCTTTCAATACTCCTTGGGCTTCTTTTGATGAGAGGCATCGGAGCAGGATCCCGTCATGCGATCGACGATACAATGTTCGCGAAATCGCATTATAGTAGAATTTGGGGGCTTTCCTCCGAATGGCGGCCGCCTCCTTGGTGTCTTCGGGCAGAATGCCGTATAAGACAAAATCAATGTAGGGGAATCGCCAGTCTTTAAGCCCTGAAGCGGTCGACACTTCAAGTGTTTCTTTACCGCGACGATCTCCCGCTGACCCTGGGTAGTCTCCGAGGGGAATTTTTGGACAGTATAGGTCGTAGCTATAGACGAATACTTTCTCCATTGCTCCAGCTGGAAGAGCTAAGGAAGCAGCGAGGGATGCGAGTGCATCCGCATGTGCATTTTGCCTGCGCGGTACATGGTCGATGTAGAAGTTTGAAAACCTTTCGGCCATGTGAATTGTCGCGTTGTAGTAGGGTACTAGATCTTCATGTCTGGCCTCGTACTCTCCGCGAACTTGGCTGACGATGAGTTTAGAGTCACCGTAAGCCTCGAGATTTTTAACGCCAATCTCATCGGCGAATTGCATCCCAATCAAAGAGCGTTGTATTCCGCCACATTGTTGGAACAAGGCTCCGTTAGCGAGACAGCTCGGGGGATCACATAATTTTTGGGGAGACAAGTACTACTCCTACCCCCGCCACTACGTGTCCCTTCGGGCTTGTCCTTGATGCACCGTCGAAGAAAAGTTGCCATACTTGACTTTCGAACAACGTCTGAGTCAGGCAGACTTCGGCGGCCTCGTCTGGGAGATCCTCATAGAGTTTGGCTGCCCTCGGATCTGGGTGTTCAGCTAAGAAGTCCGCCACCGCTTGCCCCTTAATAGCCTTTTGTGGCAGAAAATGCATCTCATATTGTGATAGCAATATGGCCCATTTTGCCAGCCGGCCATTTAGTGAAGAAGGCTTTGTCATAAGTAACCTCAGAGGGTTGACTTTTGATATGACATTTATAGTCTGGCCTACCAGATAGTGTCGCATTTTCTGAATGGCGAACACTAATGCCAAACATTCCTTCTCGATCGGGTTGTACCGATGTTCGGCTCCGATCATTGTTCTACTCAGATAGTAGATTGCCTGTTCTCGTCCTTGTCATCATTCTGAGCTAGTAGAGCTCCCAGGGAATGATCCATTGCTCGGACGTACACCAGGAAGGCTTTCCGGACACCGGAGCTGCAAGAACTGGTGGTTGGGTGAGGTAGTGTTTGATCTCCTCAAATGCTTTTGACAAGCGTCGTCCCAAATGAATGAAACACCCTTTTTCATCAGTTTGGCGAAGGGTTGGCATCTCCCGGAAAGGTTTGATATGAACCTGCGGATGTACGCCAATCGTCCTTGTAATCCCCTGAGCTCCTTGAGGCTTCTGGGGGGTTGCATCTCTTGGATAGCGCGGACTTTCTCTGGATCCAAATAGATTCCTGTGGAAGTCACAACAAATCCTAGGAATTTGCCACTGGCTACCCCCAGGAAGGATTTGGTGGGGTTCATCTTCAATTGATGAGCCCGCATGATGTCGAAGACCACCTTCAGGTCTGCTATGTGATCACCTTTAGTGTGACTCTTCACCGCGATGTCATCGACATAGCATTCCACCGTTTTCCGCATTTCCTGATGGAAAATGGCGTTCATGGCCCTTTGGTATGTTGCCCCTGCATTTTTCAGTCCGAAGGGCATGACGGTGTAACAATATACCCCTAGAGGAGTCCTGAAGGAGGTATGCTTTTCGTCATCGGGATACATCTTGATTTGATTCTATCCTGAGAACCCGTCCATAAAGGACATTCGCTCGAATCCATAAGTATTGTCAATCATGACATCTGTGATTGGCAATGGGAATTCGTCTTTGGGGCAGGCCTCGTTTAGATCACGGAAGTCGATGCAGATCCGGATCTTCCCATTCTTCTTGGCGACGGGGACGATGTTGGCTACCCAGTCGGGATGTTGTTCTTCGGATGAAGCCAGAATCGATGAGCTTTCTGACTTCTGATTGAATTGCCTCCATTATCTCTGGACGGAACCGTCGCTGCTGTTGTTTAACAGGCTTCATGTCCGGATTGATGTTGAGGCGATGCATAGCCACTTGAGGATCAAGTCCAGGCATGTCCTCATAATTCCAGGCGAAGACATCTATATACTCTTGTACAAGAGATATTAGATCCTTCTTCTCTGGAGGCGACAGGCCGTCACTTATGAAGATGGGCTTGGGGTTGGTCTCATCTCCTAGGTTGATCTGAACAACCTTGTCATCTGTGGGTGGCTCACGCTGTTCAAAGCGGATATCCCAAAGAGCATTCAAATGTTTGATCCAAGGATCTGTATCAGGTTGGATCATTTCTTCAACTTCATCTTCCAGATGGCCTGTTGAAACCATGTTTACTGAAAGCCCTTTGAAGATGTTGCCGACACTGACATCTGACTCCCATGATGACGTGTCTGAAGAGCAATCGTTGCTCGACGATTCTTGAGAATCAGAGGCTGATGGGACCGGAGTTGATACATAGCCCAACCCCCTGCGCGTCCGATGATAATAATCGGGGGCCTTCCCTTTTGGCACAAAGGATCGAAGTAGCGTCCTCCTTCCTTTGCCGAAGTTCAACCCGGGCTTGTTGGTTATATCGTACCCCATTTGCTTCATCATTCTGAGTGCTTTCGATTCATAATGGTCGAGCTGAGGGGATTCCTCCTCGCTTTCCGATTCTTCGCGGGGCATTGGTTCAGACGAGATTCGCCCAAAAAGTATGGTCTTTGCCTTTTCGTCTTGCCGGAACCAAGAATATAGATTCCTGCGCATTGCCATTATCCTGGTATGTCCCGAAAGATGATTTTACTGGTACATGCAATGATGTCAAAGCATCCATTGCCGACCAGATGTCATCGTCTACGTCGGTAGTAGTATCCGACGGTATTGAATCGGATGCACACGCAGAAAAATATTCAAAGTCTAGACTTTCATTAATATACCAACCGCCTGCATCGTCGGTGGTATTATTAACATCGAGCTTATTAGTGCTCTTTACAAGTGGTTTTAACTCCCACAGGCACTTTTCTTGCTCGGGCTCAGTGTCAGCCTCATTACCAGAGTCTGGCGCCTCCAGTTCGGGGTTTCATCCACCGGATCCTGATATAAAAGGGAATCCGTGAAATAATTCTCGACTCCCTTGAACGGATACCTTTCGGCAACCAACGTTTGCACTTCCCACTCGCGTCAATGTATTCATGACTTGGTGAAGAGTGGAGGGAACGATGGAGTTGCGGTGGATCCATGGTCGTCCTAGCAGCAGATTGTAGGAAGTGTCGGCATCGATGACGTAACACGTCACCTCCGACTTGAGGCTCCCAATCTGGAACTTGAGCTTGATCTTCCCCATCGGACGGGTGCCGTTGGCATTGAACCCGTAGATGGTCGTCTGTGTAGGGCTCAGACGGTGGGTATGGATGCCGAGGTGTTGCATGACTCGGCAGGGGCATAATGCTCAATGCGGACCCTGGATCTACCTGAATGCGGTTCACCTCAGATGATCCGATGTAACCTGTGAAGTACAGGGGTCGATCATGCTTCCCTTTCACCTGCATATCATCTGCCGTGAAGGTGATGCAGGGGGCATTCTGGGAAGTGTGGAGGCAATCCTCTACATCTTCCTCCTTCGGCACCTGGGTCACGAAGGCCTCAGCATTCGCCAGAGCTTCTTGCAGAGCCTCTCTGGTTGATTTTGATAGCCTCAGGAGTTCATACAAGGTGATGCGTGCCGGAGTTGGCTAGTTGAGCCAAGACATCGAAGTGGTAAGGTGTCGAGGATCCTTCCGCTGCACCTTTTGGAAGGGGCTCGAGAGAATCGAGTCTCCTTCTGCTTCGCCACAGGTGGCTTCGTGGAGGGCTTGGCTGGTTCTACGGCTGGTTGCGGAGAAGCCGCTGCCGTCTCGCCGTACTGCTTCAAGTATGCCTGTCCTGAACGGGTCCCCTCCATCTGTTGGCTGGGCTCTGTGGCCAGGACTATTGTTTCCTCTTCTGAATCAGTCAGCGAGGGAACATCATCCTCTGCTTCTCGGGAGGAAGCACATACCACATGGCAGGACGAAGCTTTTGCTTGCCTTTGGACTTCTGTTGGTTACAGTAGTCCATTGTTGTTCATCGACGAGGTCAGGGTGGACCCACATGGTTTCCCCCTGAGGTGTAGGGACGGCTACCAAGCCCTTCTCCTGCTGCTGGTGAGGGTCTGTGTTGACCACTCTTAATTCTCCCCTTGGAATAGGAGTTACCCCGCAAGCGTTGGAGGTTGTCTCCCGAACTGGAGAACCGACGTTACATTGGCCGTGACCTTCTTCTGCTCTGGTCGGAGCTTGAGCACCTCCGCGTCAATCAAAGCCTGAAGGATGTCTTTGAAGACGTAGCAGCTTTTGGTAGGATGTCCCAACATCCTGTGGTACATGCAGTAGTTGGGATTGTCGGTCTTGCCGACTTCCTCCGGGCGTCTAATTTTAGGGAGCTTCAGTCGATTGCTCTTGTGAGTAGCTTGAAGAGCGAATCGACGTGTTCCTCCTTGAAGGAATACTGCTTGTTGGGGCGTGGCTGGCTTGAAGAGCCACTTGCCCTGCCTGTTTGAGGTTTGGTGGGAGATTTGGTCTCCGTCGCCAAATTATCCTTCCGCTTCGTCTGGAGGGAGGTGTCTGGTGCCGGTGCACGCCTTGTCGACCTTTCCGGCCGCAGCTTGCCTTCCTCTGCCTTGACACGGGCAACAATCTCCTCAGCCTGTTCACCTTGTTGGACTAACTGCTTCCAGATGTGACTTTCAGCAACTCCTATTTGAGCAAGGAGTGAGTTTGGAGGTTGTGGCGGCATGTTCCACCAGGGTGGCCTGGGTCATACCGCTTGGGCACGGAGTGCCGTGTTCCGAAATCTTTCCACGAAAGATTTGACGGACTCCCCTCTCCGCTGTTTGGTAGCTAAAAGGGTGGGCATTGTGACTTCGGAGTCATCTTCGAAGAAGCGTGTCAAGAACAGCTTCTCTAGATCCCCCCAGTTCTTGATAGAACCCTCCGGGAGCTTCATAAACCACTCAAAAGCCAACCCTTTCAGGGTGCCGATGAACAGTCGCACCAGGATGGCGTCATTATCTACTACATTCCCGGTCTGGATTTGATTTGAAGTAGTAGATGTGCTGGTTGGGTGACCCCTTCCCGTCGAATGCTTGGAGGGTTGGAGCTTGAACTTAGGAGGGTATGGAACTAAGTCCCACTCAGCCGGATAGGGCCGGACCACTCCAGCTTCTTGGAGGTCCTTGCGATTGGCAAGGGCCTCGAGGCATCGTTCCAATTGACTCATCCTCTTAGCATGAGTCTTCTCCTGGTCTTGGTCGCTTCTTGCCTGCGACGAGGGCTTGGACACATCCGAGGTAGATCGTCGTGTCTCGTCGGAAGGTTCGGAGGGTGGGCTTCCTCCCTTTTCCCTTCCCCTTCGGCCGTCTAGGAGGAGATCTCGCTCTTTCTTCAAGCAATTTCTCAAGCATATGCTTGAGGGAGTCAATGGATCTCTGTTGAGAGGCGATTATATCCATCTGGTGCTTCTGCGTCTGTTCTAAACGCCTGGCCGTCTCCTCAGGAGTGTCTGCCATGTAGGCGGAAGCCTCCTTCTCGACGGAAGAGTTTGA